>JAGFNQ010000379.1:0-287437 GCA_024364735.1 Boesenbergia rotunda | reverse complement strand
GCTTTAGTCCAGGGGGAGCCAAACTGAAAACTATTTTTATTATTAGATAAACATGTTATTCTTGATTTAATTGCTTGATTGATTGATTATTTATTTTCTGCAACATACCATGCTTAGACTTAGGCTAGCTTAAGGACTAAACAACTTAGCTGAAATTTGACAACATAGTATTGGGTGGAGGTGAGATGATAGTACGTTGGGGAAACCAATTCTAATAAGATCAAGTTTACTTGGTCTCTTAGACTGGTGAAACCAGCCGAAGCTACCGATCCAAAACCCAAACTAGTTAGACCAGAAATTTTTTCAAAAAATAATTTTGAAAATGAAACTTCATTAAAAGGCTTTGTCAAGGAAAGGGTGGATGATCCCATAAGGCTTCGGCCAAAGAAGACCTAGTGCCTCGCCAAGACTGGAAGCCAATTTTTGAAATTCAAATTCAAATTAATTTTTGTCAAATTCGAATCTAACACAAAATTTCAGCTAAGTATAGACTTAAACATCTTTTCAAAAATTTCAAAATTAATTAATTAAGTTTTCAAAATTTAATTATCCTTCAAAATTAATCAAAATTTTCAAAATTTTCAAAACTATCAAAACCTGTCTCACAAAACCTATAAGGTTAACGTGATTGAAAACCCTAGATTTGGGTGAGACAGACTAGGCAGTGAAACTCAATTTAAGCTATTCCTAATTCTAATTGGATCCAAATCAAGAAAATTCTTTATGCGTAGGAACATAAAGATTTGGACCAATGGATGTTGGATAGCGGTTGCTCCAGACACATGACTGGAGACAAATTGAAGTTCACCAAGCTCAAACTAAAAAACCTAGGCTCAGTGGCATTTGGCAATAATGCTACACTCAAGGTAATTGGGTCAGGTAATATTGAGCTTAAATCTGATTTCATTATTAAGAAAGTTCTATTGGTTGAAAACTTTAATTTTAACTTGCTTAGCATAAGTCAGTTATGTGATTCTGGTTATATAGTTACCTTCAACAATTCCAACTGCCTGATTAGAAATGAACAAGACTCAGAAATCATACTTAAGGGCACTAGGAAAAACAATGTATACACTATAAATCTTCCTATTATACCCAAATGTATGTTAACACAATTAGAACAATCAAACCTCTGGCATAGGAGATTAGGACATACCAATTTGAGAACTATCTCAAAAATTACCCAACTTGGCTTAATCAAAGGTATCCCCAACATCAAAAATAATGAAAACCTAATATGTGAATCATGCAATCAAGGTAAGCAAACCAAATCCAATCACAAACTAATTCAGTCTGATTTAACTCAAACCACACTTGAGCTCCTACACCTTGACCTATTTGATTCACATGGAGCCAAGTCACTAAGCGGGAACCGATACTGCTTAGTAATAGTTGATGATTACTCTAGGTTTACCTGGGTTAGGTTCCTAAAAACCAAAGATGTAACCCTAAACCTATTCAATGAATTCTGTAAACTAATTGAAAATCAAAACGACACTAAAATAAAAAGACTTAGGAGTGATCACGGGGGAGAATTTGAGAATCAACGATTCGAAGAATTCTGTAAAATAAATGGGTATTTACATGAATTTTCATATCCTAGAACCCCCCAACAAAATGGGATAGTTGAGCGAAGGAATAGAACCTTACAAGAAGCCGCTAAGGCTATGCTCAACGAATTTAATCTAGCAAATCAATTTTGGGCAGAAGCAATTAGTACAGCCTGTTATATCCAAAATAGGGTGTTAATTAACAAGCGACACAACAAAACCCCCTATGAATTGTACTACCATAGACTACCAAATTTACATTACCTAAGGGTCTTTGGGTGCAAAGTCCATGTCCTAAACACCAAAGACTATTTAGGAAAGTTTCAATCCAAGTCAAACCCAGGCATTTTTCTAGGGTATTCAACCACAAGTAGAGCCTATAGAGTTTACAACAGACAAACTAAGAAAATTGAAGAAACAACCAACTTAATTTTTGATGAAGAAATCAATTCAAATTCTAATAATCCAGAACCAATTTCATCAAACTCTGACCAAGAAAATAATGAACAAACTATTGAACCATTAATTGAACCCCTAAATGAACTAAATATTGAACCAACTAATGAATCAACTGAACCAAGAATCGAACCCACAAATCAACCAGTCGAAACAAATAGTGAACCAAACCGACCAGCCGGACCTGAGGCTGAACCAAGCACTAGAAGAACAAAGAAACCCAGACTTAGTCACCCAACCGATCAAATTGTGGGTGATCCAACTCTAGGAGTCAGGACTAGGTCCTCCTATAGAAACCTCAGTCAAATAGCTATGATATCAATAATAGAACCCAAAACTATAGATGAAGCCCTACCTGACCCTGATTGGATCATAGCTATGCAAGAAGAATTAGCCCAATTTGAGAGGAACCAAGTCTGGGAACTAGTGCCTAAACCTGAAGGTAAATCCATTATAGATACTAAGTGGGTCTTTAGGAACAAGCTAAATGATCAAGGAGAAATAGTCAGAAATAAAGCCCGCTTAGTAGCTAAGGGATTCAGCCAAGTAAAGGGGTTAGATTACGATGAAACATATGCCCCAGTAGCTAGACTTGAGTCCATTAGAATGTTATTGGCCTTTGCATCCCATAAAGGATTCAAGTTATATCAAATTGATGTAAAGTCAGCCTTTTTAAATGGATTTATTAAAGAAGAAGTTTATGTAGGGCAACCCCCCGGGTTTGAGGACTTAGACAAACCTAACCACGTCTACAAACTAACTAAAGCCCTATATGGATTAAAACAAGCACCTAGGTCTTGGTATGAAAGACTATCAACTTACTTAACTACTAAATAATTTAAACAAGGCAAAATTGACTCAACCCTATTCATTAAAACCCCAGGAAAAGATATATTTATTGCCCAAATTTACGTAGATGACATAATCTTTGGATCCACCAACACCAACTTTCTAAAAGAATTTGTCAAGATAATGGAAGATGAATTTGAAATGAGCTTAGTTGGTGAGCTTACATTTTTCCTAGGACTACAAATCAAACAAACTAGGGATGGCAACTACGTTCATCAATTTAAATATGTTAAAGAGTTAATAAAGAAATTTAAAATGGATAACTCTAAAAGTATAAGTACCCCTATGGCCACTAATGTAAAAATAGATAGTGACCCTGATGGTAAACCAGTAGACCTTAAACTCTATAGGAGTATGATAGGTAGCCTACTGTACCCTACAGCCAGCAGACCTGATATTCTTTTTGCTGTAGGGATATGTGCTAGATACCAAACTTGTGCTAAGGAAACGCACTTAGCAGCCCTAAAAAGAATTTTAAGATATGTAAAGGGCACCCTAAATGTAGGGATTTGGTATCCTAGAACTTCAACTTTTGATTTAACAGGATACACAGATTCTGACTATGCAGGCTGTAAGTTAGATAGAAAGAGCACAAGTGGAAGCTGCCAACTGTTAGGTCAGAGTCTAGTTAGTTGGTGCAACAGAAAACAACACTGTGTAGCTCTATCCACAATTGAAGCTGAGTATGTGGCATTAGGAGAATGTGTGGCTCAACTTTTATGGATGATGCACACACTTAAGGACTTTCAGCTCAACTACACCCAAACTAAAGTATTTATTGACAATATAAGTTCAATTAATTTAACTAAGAACCCAATCCAACACTCCAGAACCAAACATATAGAAGTCAAACATCATTTTGTAAGAGACCATGTAACCAGGGGTGAAATAGTACTCAAGTATATTGACTCTAAATCCAACCTAGCTGATATATTCACAAAGCCCTTACCTGAGTCTGAGTTCAACTCACTAAGAAGACAGTTAGGATTGTGCTCTGTAGAATAGAGAAACTCAATTTTTTTTGCTTTATTTTTTTAAAAAAATTGTTTCTAAAAATAGAATTTGAAAAATTGCTTTACTTAATTTTAAAATCAGTTTTTTTCTCCCTT
This sequence comes from Boesenbergia rotunda, assembly GCA_024364735.1. Classification (NCBI taxonomy): domain Eukaryota; kingdom Viridiplantae; phylum Streptophyta; class Magnoliopsida; order Zingiberales; family Zingiberaceae; genus Boesenbergia; species Boesenbergia rotunda. The sequence continues at coordinate 283,473 of JAGFNQ010000379.1, read as the reverse complement.
TTGACTTAGTTTTATTTAAAAACTACCCCCTTTCAAAACTAGGGATTTTTCAAAAATGGACTTAGGCTAGGCCCTAACCCTAGAACTGCATGCACCTATGACTTAGAAGCCAGCATCTCACAAGCACATTAGGGTACTTATGATTGATAACCTAGAAAGGGTTGAGATGCTTAGGTCTTTGCCTTAATTCAAGATGCTTTAAGTCAGTGCATCTGCAGTAATTGGGGCACTAAATACAACTTATACAGCAATCAAGCTAAGTGTCAAGCTTAGAAAATCTAACTTGAACAGAAACACTTAACTTGACTAACCCTAGCAAAAACTACTGTATATAACAGTTAGTAAGTAGCTAATTGGGTTAGACAGGTCCCTACAGACACAACTTGATTGATTTAGTGTAAATCAAACTGGTTCAGTACAACAAATTATTATTTATTTTAATTCATGCTATATTTATCTGTCTTGATATATGGCAAAGGGGGAGATAGAGATAGGAAAGAGAAAAATTATTTTTTTTCTAAATTTTTTCTTTATTCAAAAAGTTTCAAAAATTATTTTTTTTAAATTATTTTTTTCTAAATTTTTCCTTTATTCAAAAAGTTTCAAAAATTATTTTTTTCTAAATTTTTCCTTTATTCAAAAAGTTTCAAAAATTATTTTTTTAAATTTTCCCTTTATTCAAAAAGTTTCAAAATTCTTTACTTAAAAGCTTTCAAAATTTTGCTAAGTACTCTAGCTTCAAAATTCTTTACTTAAAGCTTTCAAAATTTTGCTAAGTACTTTAGCTTCAAAATTTTTGTTTCAAGCTTTCAAATTTTGCAAAGTACTCTAGCCTTTCAAAAGGTTTCTACTTAAGCTTGTCAAAATTATTTTTACTCTAAAGCTAAAAGTTTTTCAAAATTGCTAAGTACTAAAGTGTTTCAAAACCTACTAAGTACTTAAGCTTGTTATATCCTACCGAGTATTTAAGCTAACATTTTAAGTACTGTAAAACTTAAGACTTTAAACTCAGATTATGCTTTAAAAACTACTATGTATTTTTTCTAAGTACCTAAAACTTAAGCACAAGTAAAGTTTTTAAACCCCACGAATTTTTGAAAAATCTAGGGGGAGATTGTTCCTTCCAGGGGGAGGGAACAAAAGTTAAAACTGTTTTATGTTTTGCTTAAACTTAACTTTTTGAACTAGGGTTGCCATAAATCAAAAAGGGGGAGATTGTTGGTGCAGAATGCACCCAAGTCAAACCTGTGTTTTGATAATGGCAACATAGGTCAAAAGTTAAGTCTGTCTTGTTTTCTAACAAGTTAATCTAGTGTGCAGTAAAAGCCCTAGCGAGGGACTGCTAGGCACTGGCGAAGGAATGCCAGAGTCAAAAGCCCTAGCGAAGGACTGCTAGGCACCTGGCGAAGGAATGCCAGGGTAAAAAGCCCTAGCGAAGGACTGCTAGGCACTGGCGAAGGACTGCCAGTCTCAAGCCCTAGCAAAGGACTGCTAGGCAACTGGCGAAGGACTGCCAGTTTACAAGACCTGACAAAGGACCGTCAGGCAAAAGTCCAACCAAAGGAGCGGTTGGCATCAGGTAAATTCTCCCGAGAGGAGTAGGTGAGGACGCGTTTCCCGTCGAGGGAACAGTAGGCGTCGGTTCGACCTAGGGCTCCATTTTGGAGACCAAAGTCAGAACCAAAACAGCTAAGGCTGTATAAATTAATGCTTTATTTTTTTTCGGACTAACCCTGGATGCAGGACCAAAGGAACGTGTGTCTGCAGCTCAGAGAGCCTCAAAGGAGTGAGGCAGCAGCTGAGTAGGGCGCCCTGAGTGTCTAGGGCGCCTCCAAGGTGAACAAGAAACAAGTAAGGCAAAAAGGTGTTCGGCTAACAACTGGCCGAGGCGCCCTCTGCAACCAGGGCGCCCTCAGCAGCCAGGGCGCCCTGAGCGCCCAGGGCGCCCTCAGGTGCCAAGGCGCTTCGCGCCTACGCCAGCGAGGCCGATCAAATCTATCCAGCCGAGAAGACTGGGTCAACCAGGGCGCCCTCAGCGACCAGGGCGCCCCAGAGGTCAAACTTCATCCCTATTTAGGTGGGATAAAGCTTGACCGAGCAAACTGCGGATCGGATGACACTTGGCAGGGCGCCCCCGACGTCCAGGGCGCCCTAGGTGCTATAAATAGCACCCCTCGACCCCAAGCTTCACATCAACTTGATTCCAAAAGCTTCCACGCTCTTCTACGCTCGTGCCTTGCTCCAGAAACGCCTCACCTCGAGCCGACGACGTCCCGCTGCCCCAAAAAGAATTGATACACTCCGGACGTCGGTAACGAAGAGCTTAATATTTTATTATTATTTAATTTCACTCTCTTTGTAATTGAAATCATTGTAACCTATTTGCGCGAATATAGAATTGCCCAAAGTAAACGGTCAACGACCGTGGGCCTTGGAGTAGGAGTCGACACAGGCTCCGAACCAAGTAAAAATCACTGTGTCTTTGTGCTGTGTCTCGTATTTTTATTTCCGCTGTGCACTTACTCTTAGTTTTCCGAAAAAGAGCGATTTCCGATATTCACCCCCCCCCCTCTATCGGTTTTTCATGATCCAACACTTGTGAAGGGACCAACCTTGATTAGTTGGTCCTTGGTCAACCCGCATTGCAAAGTTACTACCGCTTTCGCATCGGCTTCACCTCTCCAGATTTGATCTGCCGACCAACTTGAGATGTCCATCTCTTTTCCCTCAGTATCTTTAGGAGTAGAAAAACCTTCCTTGACAGCAAACCACATGCTGAGGTTGGTTTTTAGGTAAAACTCCATCTTCAACCTCCAATATGGAAAATCAGTGCCTTCAAAGAGTGGAGGTCGGCTGGTGCTAAACCCTTCTCTTCCCATGGCCATCATTGTTAGCTCTCGGATGTTAAGCCGTTGAAGTAGAGCCCCAAGCTCAGATACCACTTGTTGGAACCCGGATGGCTAGAGAGGGGGGGGGTGAATCTAGTCGGACACAAAACTTTTGAACTTTTCAAATCTATTCTGCACTTCAGAGTTAGGCAGCGGAAGCAAATGCAGAAACAGAAAACTAAAAACAACAACCCAAAGCAAAGGAAAGCAAACCGACGCTAACACCTCGATATACAAGGTTCGGGGATAACTTGCCCCTACTCCTTAGCGTGCCCGTGAGGTGGGTGATCCCTTGATCGTCGGCAGATCATGCCCCGGTGAACTCCGGATAGTAGCAGCCTCCTTCTCGGTGGAGAAACCTCTCCACAAGTGATCTCAAGAAGATACAAGTTAAGCACAGAGACACTCGAGAAGACAAGCTCACAAAGATGTAACAAGATCGCTCAAGCACAAAGCAACAGAGAGCACGAACACAGCCCAGCCAAACTTCCCAAGTTTCTGTCTTGTTCGCCTCCGCTCCTCTGCATCCAGCTTTGTCTCTTAAGCTCTTGCTCAACGTTGCCAGCTCCATCAGCACCACTGACTCACACCCTGACCCATTGACCTCTCTGAGCACTCAGTCCATTGGACACTCCTCCAGCTGAGCCTCCGTCAGTTGCCAGCCGCGCCTTCGTCAGTTGCCAGTTGTGCCAGACGCCGTTGAGACCTGAAAACACAATAGATCCAAACCTGCTCCAAGGAAAGCCTCCCATTGACCCTCCTTGAGTGTTTGAATCACCTGCTATCACCTGCACACTCCAACAGAGGCTTAGCAATGCATATCAAAAAGAAATCAGCAAGTAGCAGAGAATCGGCAGTGAAAACAGACTTCTGACAGCATATTTGAATTAAAGTTCTACTCCTGATCGGTCCCCAGACCGATCAGGAAGGAGCCTGATCGGTCACCAGACCGATCCAACAGTCTTCTGCACACTCCTGATTGGTCCCCAGACTAATCAGGCTCCAACCTGATCGGTCACCAGACCAATCAGGCTTGAGTGAACAGTGATTCTTTAATCAAATCCTAAGTCTCTGATCGGTCACCGGATCGTTCTGGACCTGATTAGCAAGGGAACTCAACTCACTGTTCGCTCCCTGATCAGTCACCAGACCGATCAGGAACTGTGCAGTGAGTGAAACGCATACTCCCTGATCGGTCACCAGACCGATCAGTCATCGCTGGATCGGTCACCAGACCGATCCACGAAGGAGCACAGTGCCAATCTCCCTGATCGGTCACCAGACCGATCCAGGGGCTCCAACCTAGCCTTCCAAGCTAGGGTTTCACCCAACCTAGCCCTCCAAGGTAGGATTTTTCTATCTAACTCTCCAAGTTGGGAATTTGCACCTAACCCTCCAAGTTAGGACTTTTCACCTAGCCCTCCAAGCTAGAACTTTTCACCCAACCCTTCCGAGTTAAAACTTCATCCAACCTAGCCCTCCAAGCTAGGATTTTTCACCTAACCCTCCAGTTGGGACTTTTCACCTAACCCTCCAAGTTAGGACTTTTCACCTAGCCCTCCAAGCTAGGACTTTTCACCCAACCTTCCGAATTAGGACTTTTCACCACCTGGCTTCACTCACCAGGACCCGGCTTCACTCACCGGGATTTCCAACACCTGGCTTCACTCACCAGGACCCAGCTTCACTCACCGGGATTTCCATCACCTGGCTTCACTCACCAGGACCCGGCTTCACTCACCGGGATTTCCATCACCTGGCTTCACTCGCCAGGACCCGGCTTCACTCGCCAGGACCCGGCTTCACTCACCAGGATTTCAACTTAGTTTCACAAGCTAGGACCTGGCTTCACTCACCAGGGTTTCATGCCCAGTCCCCGACCAGGACTTTAACCTAAATTCGCTCAACCAAACTTAAATCATTGTCAAACACCAAAACAACAACCGGGCCAGACTGCATCAACACTTTGGTGTTTAAAATATATACTTTACATCCAAACACTCTAAGATGTTTTATTATAGGAGGTTTACCAAACCACAACTCATGAGGTGTTTTGTTCAAAAACCTATGTATTAAAGTCCTATTTTGCACATAACATGCCGTATTAATTGTTTCGGCCCATAGATAACTATGAAGTGAGTATTCATTTAACATACTCCTAGCGGCCTCTTGTAAGACTCTATTCTTTCTCTCAACCACCCCATTTTGTTGTGGTGTCCTAGGGGTAGAGAATTCATGCTTATATCCATTTTGTGAGCAAAAATTTTCAAATCTTTCATTTTCAAATTCGCCTCCATGATCACTTCTTAATCTATTGATTTTCAGATTTTTCTCATTTTCTACTCTTCTAAAAAAGCAATCAAAGTTTCTAAGGTATGATCCTTATGCTTCAAGAAAAACACCCAAGTGTATCTAGTGAAGTCATCTATTACGACTAAACAATATCTACTATCATTCAAGGAAACATGTTTGCTACTATCAAACAAATCCATATGCAATAGTTCCAATGCTGTAGACGTACTTAAATTCGTTTTACCTTTGTGGGTAGCCTTGGTTTGCTTACCCATTTGACATGCATCACATAGTTTGTCCTTTTGAAACTTCAATTTTGGCAATCCTTGTACCAACTCATTCTTTGATAGTCTCTTGATGTGTCTCATGTTGGTGTGAGCAAGTCTTCGATGCCAAAGCCAAGTCTCTTCCTCTTTAGACATGAAACACTTAACAAACACATTGGTAGCACCAAATAGTTCAACTTGATAAATGTTTTCCTTTCTATGGCCAATAAGCATGATAGTGTTTAGTTCACTAAGCTTAATTAGACATTGAGATGAGTCAAACTCAACTCTATATCCCGAGTCACATAGTTGACTAACACATAGTAGATTGAAAACCATACCTTTCACTGATAGAGCATTCCTAATTATAAATTGTTCAGAAATTTTAATATCACCTATTCCAATAACTTTCAATTCACCAATATTACCAAAGGAAACGGTACCTTTATTTTTATTTTTGAGTGATGAAAATTTTGATGAGTCTCCCGTCATGTGCCTAGAGCATCCACTATCAATAAACCATGTTGTTGGATGCTCCCCCTCGACACATGCCTATTCAAATGCGATGAACTAAATGTTTTGGTACCCAAATGTTGGGTCTAATAACATCTATACCAAATTGCTTGGGTACCCAAGCTTGAGCAGTTTTCACTTTTGAAACATGATTTCTACTAACAAGAGATATAAAGTTAACTTCCCTATCCTTTGGTTTATATCCTAATCCTGCCTTGTTATAAACTGCCCGTTGACTTCCTAGTATCATGTCCAAATATTTAGAGCTTAAGGTAAATTTTTCCAAAGCACTTCTAAGACCTTCTACTTGCAATTTCAATGATGCATTTTCCTTTTTAAGATCATCACCTCTAGAATTTGCAACTTCATGATGTGTACATGCTTCACATGGCATAGTATCATTTTCAAGTAATTTCATCTTATTTTGTAATTCTTTGACTTTAACTTTTGATCTAGATAAAGCATTTGTCAAGCATGCAATAGTAGCATAGAGTTTATCTAATTTAGGAGAAGTTACCTCATCCTCACTAGATGATGACTCACTTGAAGACTCACCTTCATCTTCACGATTTTCCCCATCTTCACTACTTTCAGCATCATTCAAGGCCATGAGAGCCACATGTCTCGAAGTCTTTCTTCCAATTTCTTCATCTGATGAACTAGATGAAGAATCATCCCATGTAGCTTTCAAAGCCTTCTTTTTCTTTGTCTTATCATCCTTTCTTTTTAGCTCAAGGCAATCGGCTTTGATATGACCTTTTTTACAGCACTCAAAACAATTTGCATCAGTCTTTGCTTTTGATTTAGCTTGAGACTTACCCTTTTTCTTGTCATCAAGGAACATCTTCTTGACATCCTTCTTGTTGAACTTTCTAGATCGTCTCATCATTTTTCGGACAAAGTTTGTTATTTCACTTGATGATAGCTCCTCATCACTATCACTATCGCTATCTTGCTCGGATTCGGATGAGGAGGATTCTTCCTTCTTCTCCTTCTTCTTCTCTTTATTTTTCTTCTTGCTTCTTTCACCTGCAACCAAAGCTATATCTTTCTTCTTATGACTTATATTAGCTTGCTTATGCAATTCTAGTTCACAAAATAGTTCATCTAACTTAACAATTGATAAATCCCTTGAAACCTTATAAGCATCAACCATTGATGACCATAAGGAGTTTCTTGGGAAGGATTTTAGTGTATACCTGATGAGGTCCCGGTTTTCCACACTTTCTCCAACTGAATGAAGACCATTTAGGGAGTATTCTATTTTCGCACAGAATCACCCTGAATCGATTCACTATTCAATTGGTCATCTTCCAATCGATTGCTTGATCGATTGATACGCTCAATCGATCCAATTACCTTGTGCCAGCGAAACCTCTCGTTTCCTGGACTTCACGCCTGGAGCCTCCTCAACTCTGGGTCTTCATGCCAAGAGTTTTGTCCCCGACCATCTCTTGAACTTCTTGCCTGGAGCTTCCTCAACTCTGGGTCTTCTGCCAAGAATCCGGTCCCCGGCCATTCCTTGGACTTCTTGCATTACTGCACACTAAGGGAGTGTTTGGGAGAACTTTTGCTTCTTGAAAAGTGATTCTTGTAGAGATTATCTTGAAGTCAGTGAGAAGCTAAAGCATGGAGTGTTTGGAAATAGAAGCTAAAAGCTGATACAAGGTAAAGTTTGAGTGTTTGGTGAATAATTACTTCCAAGCTTAATTTTTAGTTAAATGACAACAATATCTTTAAACTATATAAATTATTTTTTTTAATTATCTAAATATAATTTTGATACACCATCAATAATGTTTTATATATTTATTATTCTATTTTGAATATTATATCAAAATTAATTTTTTTAATAATATATATGTTTAAAAAATATATAATTAATAAAAATATAAATATAAAAAAATGATAAAATTTATATAAATTTATAAAAAAAATTATGAATATATAAATTATATGAAAATATAAAATTTTATTTAAAAGTATGGTGGCAATTATGTAAAATGATAAATTATTAAGGGTATAAATGTCTACTTTTAATTCTAGACCATAAGCAAAAAAGCAGAAGCAAAAAAAACATCAAATTCTTGCTTCCAGCTTTTGGCTAAAAGTTATAGAAATTAAAGCAGAATCTGGTATTCACAAACACTCAAAAGTGCTTCTATGTAGCTAGAATCTAAAAAGCAGCTAGCAGAAGCTCTCCCAAACACTCCCTAAACCTCAATGTTAGATCCAATGTATTAGCTTAAACTTAAATAACTGTCAATCATCGAAACTTCTCATTTAGGGCATGATTGCATCTACATCTTCGAGCGTTGGGTTTCTGGCTAATCTCGGGCCTTCCAGAGTTGGGCTCACCTGAACTCTTCACCGGCCTTTTCCTCGAGCAGGCTTCCTCTTGACTTCTCGTCCCTCGGACGTCGCGCGCATTCTTTTTGCTCCACCGACGTACTCTTCTGTAGCCTTTCGTGTCTCTCGGATGTATCAAGTCAGTCGGCTCCCTTTTCGTGCTATCCTTCTCGTCCGCAGCGTCTTTTGTTGGACTTCCTGTACTCCTAAGCTTTTGTACATTTAGACACAGGGATCAGATACTAACAGAACCTAACTTGACTCAGTTGACCACATCAAACTCACCCCGGGTACTTATAATCTCTCCCTTTTTTATGTGCATCAACCCGAGTTATGTTATGATTAAACATAACAACATAAAACAACAAATATAAAATGTTGGAAATGTAATACAAAAATAATTTACAATTTAAAACTCCCCATTAACTTAATCCTATCTTCTCCCCCTTTGATTACATCAAAAAAAAAATATTAATCAACTTTAAAAAAAAATTAAACAACCTAGATTCTCCAAATGTTTGTGTAACTTGTCTAAGTGTTTAAAAAAATTCAAAATAATTTGTAACAAGGGAGAAAACGAGTAATATTAAAGGTAAATAAAATACATTTTTGGGAAAATCATAGAAAATTATCAAGTAACTCAAAATTTTTGAAGATTTTTGTGAACATGTTAAAGTTAGCAGTTAGTGTCTAGTAAATTTGGTTTTTATAAAATCAGTTTTAAAATATTTTTAAAATTAAAATTATGCTTTGTGATAAAAATTTAAAAAAAAATTATTTTTGATCGAAAAAATACTTAAATTTTTATCTAAATGAGAAAATTGGTGGATTCATCTCTGTAAAAAATTTTAAAATAAAATAAGTTTTCTAAGTATAAGAAAATAATTTTTATTTCAAAGTTGATAATATTTTAAAAGAAAATTTTGTAAAATTAGATATTGAGCATAAAAATATCTGAAAATTTTTTACAACATTCAAAATTTAATGTATAGATCCCAATAATTTGGATTTTCAAAAATAATTTTCTAAGTATTTTTCAAAATTAAAAAATAAATTTTTGAATGAAAATTCATAAAAATATATTTAACAGTCAATTTTTTTTAAAAAAAAACTATAGATAGATCATCACAAAAAAAATTAAAACTTAATTTTCTGTAGTAAATAAATATTTAAAAAATCAAAACAATAACAAACAAAGCATTAGTTAATAATAAAAATATTAATTATTAGCCAAAAAATTAACAATTTAGTACAGTTTTAGGGATCCAAAACAAATTCCTACCAATTGGATTTATTAAATATTTCGAAGGAATATAATTTTTGGACACATTTGTAATTTGACTTTTGTGATTTCTCAAATACCAATTAAATTTTCTAAAATATTAAATTTTTAAATTTTGAAAACAATTTGAATTTCTACAAGCATAGTTATTTTTCAATTTCTCTATTTGAGCATTCAATTTTTTATTTTCTAATTTTAGTTTATCATATATTTCTAAAGGGCATACAGAGGTTAATTTACTTTTTAACTCTACATTTTTAAATTTTAATTTACATAGAAATTTTGTCATTTTCTTAATATTGGAATAAAGCTGATCAGGTGGGAGTAAACATACCTCACTTACTAGGTCATTTTCGAATTCGGAAGCTCTCCCTTTATCGTTGTTTTCTTCATGGTGGGTGGCCATCAGCGCCAGTTCGGCATATTCTTCAAGTTCTGATTCTTCTGATGAAGACTCGTCTCATGTTGCTTTCAGGTTGTGGGTCTTTGACTTTGTTGTCCCTTTTCCCTTGTTCTTTAACTTAGGGCAGTTTTCTTTGAAGTGTCCCTCTTCGTCATAGAGAGCATTTTATTCTTCTTTTACTTCGAGGGTGTCTTTTGGCCTGCATCTCATTAAATTTATTAGATTTAAAATTTTTTTAAAGCTTTCTTACCATGTAAGTCGTTTCCTCTTTATCGGCTGAAGATACTTCATTATTTTGGTTCTTCCTTGAGTGTAGGCCAATATTGTCCATTTTTGCATTCTTTCCTGCGCACCAAGACTCATGATGTTCTAAAGTGGAAAATAATTATTTTAAGGTACTTACATCAAGGTCCTTAGATATGTAATACGCATTGATTATGGATGACCAATCTTGGGTTCTCGGGAAGACGTTGAGAGCATACCTTTATGTGTCGTAATTTGATACCGTTTCTCCGAGGTTGTTGAGTCCTGTGATTAGCTCCTTGAGTTTGGCGTGCAGTTGGGTCACTAACTCTCCCTCTTTCATTCAGAGGTTGTTGAGCTGATTCTGGAGCATGTCTCGTTTTGCTAGCATAGCTTCAGAGGTACCTTCGTGGAGCTTCAGGAACTTTTTCAAAAGTTCCTTTGCTGATTTGTAGGTTCCGATGCGGTTTATTTCATGCGTCGATACAACTGTTAGTAGATGAAATTCTACTTTTCTATTTGCTATAAAGTCCGTTTGCTCCTTCTTTGTCCACATGTGTTTTTCTTTGTCCTTACCGTCGTCATCTTTGGGAGTTGTAAAACCATTCTTCATTATTAAAAAAAGTTCAAAGTTTGTTTTGAAGAATACATGCATTCATTTTTTTCCACATAGCGAATTTCCTCTCGAATTTTGACGGGTAGATGACTGGTCCAACTATTTTGTCGTTGCTTCAGATGGTGGTTAGTCCTTCTGGAGCGTCCTTGCTCTGATACCACTTGTTGGAATCAATCGGCCTGTAAGAGAGTGGGTGAATTGCTCTTGAAAAATTACACTAGATCTTTTTTTCGACTTAAACAAAGATAAGGTTAGTTATCAACAGAATAATGACATAAAACAATTACTAAGCAATAGAAAAGAGATATTAGATGTTTACTTGGTTGCAACCAGGATGGTTGCTAATCCAAGTCAATGACAAGCTCGACTCTAAATGTACTCCTTGTGGAAGAGAAGTCACTTACACAATTTGAACTCAGGGAAAAACAGAGAAAACTAAAAAAGAAATTCATTATAATTGAATTGATAAAATGAACTAACTTCAGGGTCTATTTATAGCCCCTGTGAAAGCTTATCGCAATGCTAACGCGGCACTTCTTGAGCGCCCGAGTGCATACGGGCACCTGACACGTGGTCATACTTATCCACATCGCAACGATCGTGAAACAACTACTTTCTGGATAAAGTATGGTCACATGGGCGACTGAGTTGTTTCAGGCGCCCGGGAACATGGGCGCCCGAGTGAATGGGGGCGCCCGAGTTGACTATTCAACTGGTCGTTGACCAGTCTTCCAACATTAGGTTTCTAAGTGATCTCGGGCCTTCCAGAGCTGGGCTCACTTGAACCTTTTTCTGACCTTCTCCTCGAGCGGGGTTCCTCAATGCTTCTCGTCTCTCGGACGTCATGCGCGTCCTTCTCGCTCCGCTCCACCGACATACTCTTCCGCAACCCTCCGTGTCCCTCTGATGCACGAAGCCCGTCGGCTCCCTTCTTATGTCATATATCCTTCGTGTCTGTTGCGTCTTCCACATGACTTCCTGTACTCCTAAGCTCTTACACACTTAGACATAGGGATCAAATACCAATAGGACCTAACTTGACTTGGTTGTCCATATCAAAACTCACCCGGGGTACTTACGTATATTAATAGAGATTTCTGAAACATATAGTAATACAATATTTATAAATAAATAAATTAGAATATAAAAATAAAATAAATATATTTTGCATGGTTTATGTATGATAAATAAAAAACTAAGTTGTAGCTGTACAACTTATAGAAAAAGCTGATTAGCACAGTCTGATGGGTCTTTAGTCTCCCGTGACTCAATACCATACAGTGTCGAGATCCAAGTAGCAATGTCTGCTTGCATCTGGGCCAAGGCGGCATCATGCTCCTTGTCTTGTTCGACCCTCCACTGTTTCTTAGCGACCCCTTCTCTGCTCCTTAGCGACCTTCCTCTCCTCTCGAGTAGTCATCCTCTGATCCATTGAGGTCAGTTGAGTGCGTAGTTTTTCATTATCGCATATTAAAGACTGCACCTCAATAGATGAAGAAGAATTAGCACGGTCCCTAGGAGTTATCAAACAATCAAATGTCACTTTAGCCTAGGAACCAAGGTTGTAGAGGGTATAGTTTTTTGTCCTTCCACCGATAATATTATAATATATATCATTTATTATCTCGATGGATAGACATTGTGACTCTCCCCTTCTGCTAGTGGTTGAGATGCTTGAGTCACTTTATTTGTCATTTCCTCCTGTGTGAAAAAAAGTATATGATTAATATCCAATTTGATCACAATTATTAATGTTAAATCAAAATATAAACGATTAAATGTAATAAAGTTAATAATCTTATGTCTATAGCTTGGAATTGAGGATAGATAAATGTGTCATCCTTCTTCTTGTGAGTCTTGAAAAATACCTCCATACAAGTAGGCTTTTGGGGTATATCACGTTTGTTCCAGAAGGAATTGACGTCGACGGCCAGTCACCAGGGTTCAGCCCACGCGGACGCTGACGCTGGAGGAGGAACTTCCCACCCTGCGAGATTAATACGAGCGTTAGGGGAACACGCCGGAGGTTGTCCGACGGAGCCCACTCCGACACTCAAGTCAGTGCCTCAATGAAAGAGATGAAAGGAAGGCAAGAAGATATGCGAGTAGTAGAGATTACGTAACCCCCCTTACCGGAGAGGTTGGAGTACCTTTTATACCTTCCACAGCTACCTTCGTGCGCCTCCACGATCTTTGCCACGTCCCCCCGATTTGTCGGTTACAGGATAACCTTTGCAACGGTCCACGCCGCCATTAAGTTCGGATAGTTGAGACAATTATGGGTCATGATGACTCCGTGATAATTGATGATGGTTATCCACAAATCCGAAGAAAGGGGGACCGTTACTTGAGGCTGAATGCTTCTTGGGCTCCGCTTCCCTGAGATGATCTCGTGGTCTTCTGGCCCAGGGGATCCCAGGCGATTCGCTTCCCCGAGGTGGTCTCGGGGCCTGGCTTCCTGAGGTGATCCCAGGAGTGGGTCTTCTGTTTTGATCTCCGGGACGTGTCTTGTAACGCCCGCTTTTTTTTTCCATGAAGCGGCGTTACGCTAAACATACATGTGCATATGTAACATCTTAATGCAGCGGAATAACTAGTACTTAAATCATATATACATGTCTGGGTTATCATTCATGGACATGGTGACATTATGCTTAACATATTACCAGCATACCTAACATCATGACATCAACTTTCCATAACTTATTCATAAGCATTTCAGGTAACATATTATCAGCATGCATAGCATCATGATATCAACTTTCCATAACTTATTCATAAGCATTTCAGGTAGCAAGTAATTTATCCATAACTTCACGAATAGTAGGTTGTTTCTTAGGCATAACTATCATAAGTCGAGCATAACCCAAAGTAAGCATTGTCATATCATAAAACAAACAATAAGTGAAACGAGCTAGAGGGTTTCTTGGCCATGTCACTACTACACACACTCATTCTTGCCCTCCTGCTGCTTCCTTATTGTCCCATTGCGTGATCTGCGATATAAGGAAAATAAGACTATAAGCACACAGGCTTAGTAAGACTCTTTCCTACTCACAAAATCCATACGTCGTATAAATATGCACATAATGCTTTAATCCTACATATCATAGCATACTTTCTATCGTGAACATCTACACCACTATGCCATCATCGTTTTAGCATAAGCATAGATAAAATCATGGCATTATCATCTAGCATGAACATAAATAAAATCATGGCATTATCATTTAGCATGAACATTAATAAAATCATGGCATTATCATCTAGCATGAACATAAATAAAATCATTTGCATAAACATACTTTGCATAAGCATACTTATCATAACCATAGTGCATAACATGGATGGATGCATGAGCAAATGCATATACCATAGGGATGCTTAGTTTGAAATCATACTTTTAAATACTTAAACATAATCATAACATTCATTGGGGCCCTGGCTTGTACCACATTCATACATCATATGCGCGCATCCCTAAGTAAATACGAGGTAGCTAATCTCGACCTACTAGGGTAAGGACAGCTTTATCGGTAGTCCCGAACCGTAAGGACAGCTTCATCGGTAGTCCCGAACCGTGGACAGCTTCATCGGTAGTCCAGAACCGTGGACCTTACTTAGGTCCGGTACAAGCCCATTTATAAAATAAAATACTTTCACATGCTTCTTCATTCATAAACATTCATAGCATATTCATTCATTCATCATGCTTAACATCATCGTTATGCCTTGAAGGCATGAACCTTATCTTCATTCATCATTTTCATTCCATATCATCGTTATGCCTCGAAGGCATAAACATTAACTTCATTCATCATTTTCATTCTTAAACATGGCATACGTACATGTCATTCATAAAGCATGGCATACATGCAAACTATTCATAAAGCATGGCATACATACATATCATTCATAAAGCATGGCATACCTACATATCAATCATAAAACATGACATACATACATATCATTCATAAGACATGGCATACATACTTATTATTCATAAATCATGGCACATGTCTAAACATTTATAAATCATCATCACAAGTGACCTAACATATAATTCATGACACATAAGTTAGGGTTTCAATTGGCATAAAAATTCTTCCAACATACTTAAACATCTACATACATCATAGTGCCCTATAAACAAGCATCTTTGTGGTCTTAACCCAACCCAAACCCTAATTCTTGGGAGATGGCTGAATGGTTCCATAGCATGAGGCTCCATCACTCACTCAATAGGAAGGGTTCCATGAGTAAAAGAACATCCATACATCACATACAAGACCTTAGGGAGCCATCAAACCCCATGATTGGAGTTAACCCTAAGCCCTAGCCCTACCTTGGGACCTTGGCCGAAACCCTAATGGGTCACCATCACATGAATAAATTCATAAAATTACAAATTTACATCCTACACCTTACACATACTTCCATAGGAAAACATTTGCACCCTTGTTTGGAGTTAACCTTAAGCCCTAGCCCTACCTTGGGACCTTGGCCGAAACCCTAATGGGTCACCATCACATGAATAAATTCATAAAGTTACAAATTTACATCCTATATCTTACATATACTTCCATAGGAAAACATTT
This sequence comes from Boesenbergia rotunda, assembly GCA_024364735.1. NCBI lineage: Eukaryota > Viridiplantae > Streptophyta > Magnoliopsida > Zingiberales > Zingiberaceae > Boesenbergia > Boesenbergia rotunda. Next base: position 268,023 of record JAGFNQ010000379.1, on the reverse strand, counting down.
GAACCCTTGCTTGGAGTTAACCCTAACCCCTTGCCCTAAATCCCATCTTGGCCGAAAGTTTCTAGGGCCTTAAATCATGTAAAAACTTTCACATAACCCTTATTAACATCTCTTACCACATAAGAAAACATAAGGAACAATATTAAAGAGTTGGATCCAAACCAAACCATAGAAACCTATGGTGGCCGAAACCCTTAGTAGCCCTAACTTTGGTGTTTCTTTATATATGGTTCAAACAATTTCTTGTATCATGAAAATAACTCAAAAGCCATTATACCACAGGTGAGGGAGTCTTACCTTGGGTTACCTCAGTTTTTAGACCTTAAAAAGGGAAGATGATGAAGACTTTGTTGTCCCTTGATCACCCTTAACCCTTGTAGCCTTGTAGATGACCCTTAGCTCTTGAAGATTAAGCCCTCTTGTGAAGTTCTCCAAAGGAAAACTCTCCTTGAAGTTTTCGGCTAGAGTGAGGGAGAAGGAAGAAGAAAGGCGGAATTGATGAAGGGAAGAAAGAAACTCCCAAACCCCCTCTTTATAACTCATTAAGGAGGACAAGTGAAGAGTCATGGTTGATGACTCTTCATTTTTCCTAAGCCTTAACCATAATCCACTTCATTTCCTCATAGCACTCCCTTGCTAGGTGAATTGGTTAGAGCATGCATGGTTATACAAGGGGTCCAAGGTTCAATCCTTGGTGCATGCACTAATTTTCCATTTTATTTTTATTTTTTATTTTTCTAATATTTCAAAAATCCCCTAAAAATTCCCCCATAATTATGTTAATATTTCTCCTTAAAGTCCCTTTATATTTCTATAAATTTTTTTCTAAAATTCACCAATACTCATGGTACTAAAAAGCCCATATAAAGCCCATTAGTGCCTATTTCCCCAATTTAAATGGAAAAACATAGATTTGTAGATTAAAATTCATGTTAATATCTCTAGGTCCCTCGGAAAATTATCTAAACATGCTTAATATTTTAAAGAAATATTAAGAAAATTTTCCGGGTCGTTACATGTCTACTGCAAGGGGTCCCAGGGGATCTCATTCCCGAGAAGGTCTCGGGAGCTCCGAGAAAAGAGTCGTTCAAACTCGCTATATCTTGCCACTCAGCTTCTTCAGCCCACGTGTCCGCCACGGGGTACTCAACCCCATCAACATTCCTGCATACACAAATAAGTTGGGCCAAAATTATATAGGTTTGGTAATAAATATAAAATTTGCTTATATTACTTTAAATTAAACTCACCAAATCCATGACATGCTCAATAATAGATCTGGATCTTAACCTATGTCGAGCGGTTCCAGTGCTCAGGCAACCTGGCTTCGTATTTCTATTTACTTGAGCTTTCTCAAAATTTGACTGTCACCTTTCTACAACACAGGTGGTCGTCCATGCACCCTAGATCTCATCTGAAACATATGCCAGCCTCATGCCCTTCTTTCTCATATAGTAAAGGTCTCTGTACAGTTTTGCACTATATATATTCCAAGTGTCTGTAAAATTTGCCTCGTGTCCTTCCTCCCAGGAATATTTTTTCTGTAATTATAAGTTGAAAATTTAGTATATTAAAAGATAGATATATTAATTATACAATACCGAACATATTAAATTTACTTACAATAAGTTCGTTATAATAGAAAGTTTTCATCTCCTATTATACATGCCTCCATGTACTACCAGAAGTGTATACTCTTTCTTTAATTTTTTCAGTGATATATGTCGATACTCGATGGCCATAAAGAGTAAAACTGCTTGAGAAAATATTAAGGTGTGAAAAATATGTTATAAATAAATCATATATGAACTTGAATTATTAATAAAAATACTTACGTGTCCCCAACAATTGTTAGCACTATATGGTCACGGAGTGCTACTGCCTACTGTTCTGCCATAGTAATATCTGTAACATAACATTACAATACATCATAATAAAGTTTACTAATATGATACTATAAGTACAAAATAATATAGAAGCATAACTTACTTGATGAACAATAATATTAATATTTAATTATCATTAATATCTGACTAATCAACATTAACAATTTCTAAGTCCTCATCACTAGACTCTACTAGTTCAACAAGATCTTCACTGCTGAACATCTCTTCATCATCTATCTTCTCATAAGTGGCATTAGCATATACAAGTAATTGAGATGTGTATTGGAGTTGTGAATCAATTGAATGTCTCTCCACTTTGTCATTCTAAAAGGCATCATGGTTTTGAGTGGTGATGGTGTTTGGCATTTCTATGGTCGAGTGAGACTTCATACGACAAATACACAATCATTTACTAGATCTTCTTCTCTTCGTAGGGTATTCAAGATAGAAAACTTGAACTACTTGTACCTCAAAAATGAAAGGTTCAAATTTGTTGAATCTTTTATTTGTATTAACCTCAACTAAATTATAATTTGGATTTATTCTGGTATCTGTTCTTGGGTCGGATCATATCATGAACATTTGAACAATACACACCTTTTTATAAGTAATGCAGGATATTCAATCTTTTAGATTTCGACAAGTCTAATATAATAATCAAACTCAGTGTTACTGTTATCGATAGAGCCTTTAATACAAACACTAGAATTATTGGTTAATCACCATGAATCTCGTTGTGTCACGTAGAATTTGAGGTCATTAGCATAAAAACTAGAGTACACCATTATTTTATGGTGAGGTCCTAATACAAGATTCTCCTATCATCTTGCACATTTGATATTTTACGGTCTTTCACCTATAAAAATAGTTATAATATAAATTATGACCGAACTTAATTGACATGAACTACAAAATATTGAAAATTCTCTAACTTACATATATTTTAAACCATAATGCAAATTCAACCTCTACCTTTTCAATTATCTCACTTGCACCAATTGATGGATTTTGTAGTAGATATAGTTGTTGTTCGTACAAGCTAGGAAATAAGATAATTTTAAGACAATTGGGATATCAAGAAAAAAAATAAAATAAGATAAATATTTGATTAGAGAAATCAACTTACTTTATGTAAGGTTTGACCTCATCAGAGTTTAAGAGTATCTGTGCTCTTATATCATGCTATTCTTGTTAGTTAATCATCTAAAAACATATGCACCTATTCGCTTACTAGCAAATTTGAAAATAGAAAGCATCGATAGGTCTATCGACTGAGCATCATAAGAATTTCTTGGACACTTGCGATGTCTGATTTTTACATTATCAACAAAATAATAGGAGTTAAAAGAAGATACTTCTTCAACCAGATAAGCATCACATATTGACCCCTCAACTCTTTTTTTGTTACGAATATTATTTTTTAATTTTCTCAAAAACTATTCGAATGGGTATATCCATATTTATTGCACAGGACCGACTATTTGTACCTCGCATGGTAAATGTACTTAGAGTTGTTAATTTGGGCGTCGTCAGGTTGGTCCACCCCACTAAACAATTTAAACGGGTTGGGTTGAAATTTTATCAACCCAAGCCCATAGCGGGTAGATCCGTCTAGGCTCACGACCCATGCGGGTCGGCCCGCGATGGGCTTGGGTTGGCCCGTAGGTTAAGAAACACATGTAAGTCAAGTTTTTTTTATCAATTTATTATTTTTCTTTGTAATATTTTTGAAATAAAAATGATATTTTTCATCAAATATGAGTACTTATTTATATCTATTTACATTTTAAATACATGTTTCTGGATACATTTGATTGATGATACCATTCCAAAGTAAAATGTTGAAGATATACTTTATTTTAAAAAATTTATAAAAACTTTTTGATAGACCCGTGAGTTAGCTTGCCTAACCTACAACCCGCCTTAGATTGGGTTAGGTTGATGGGTTGCCACGCCCCGTCCGCCACGGGTTGGCTCAAATGACAGCTCTAATTGTACTGGTAGATGTTCCACTAAATCAAAAAAATTAGGTGGAAATTGTTGGGATCGATGACACGGCTAGAGGGAGGTGAATAGCCGATCACCCATTTGATTCGCGGTTTCTTCCTACAAGTATTAGCACGCGCAAGCGGAAACTTAAACTATTAATTAAAATCAATACTAACACAAACCGTTTACGTGGTTCGGAGATAAAGCTCCTACTCCACGGATATCCGTAAGGTGGACGATCCTGATCCGTCGATGGATGATTCCCTGGAAGACCTCCGGCTAGCTCGCGTCGCTTCTTATGGGTGGAGAAACCTCGCCACAAATTCCCGACAACACCTGAGCACTTGGAGACTACTAATAAGCTTTACCCAAACTTATTTCGTCAACCTTTGCCCAGCCAAACCGAGCACTCTTAAATAGAGCTCACAGCTGAAACAGTCGTTACCAGTCGACTGGTGCCAACAACAGTCGACTGGTCCACTTAGATTCGAACGTTACAGCCCAACGTTCGAATTCCAGTCGACTGCACATAAGATCAGTTGACTGATCTTTCTGTGCATTACATCAGTCGACTGATCCAAGCATCAGTCGACTACTCAAACCCTAAACCTAAGATTTCCCTTCCCGAGTACAATTCTCTCACACTCGGACCCTCACGACTCAGCTGACTCTTCTTTTGCAGCTTCGACCTGTTGCCTTCAAGCCTTCTTTGACTTTGGCTCTCGTCCCTCAAATGCATACGAACCCGCGACTCGTCCCCAACACCAGTCGACTGGTCCACTTGGATTTGAACGTTACAGTCCAACGTTCGAATTCCAGTCGACACTAGTCGACTGCACATAATATCAGTCGACTGATCTTTCTGTGCACTACATCAGTCGACTGATCCAAGCATCAGTCGACTGCCCAAACCCTAAACCTAAGGTTTCCCTTCCCGAGTACAATTCTCTCACACTCGGACCCTCACGACTCAGCTGACTTTTCTTTTGCAGCTTCGACCTGTTGCCTTCAAGCCTTCTTCGACATTGGCTCTCGTCCCTCAGATGCATACGAACTCGCAGCTCGTCCTCATGCCATCATTCGTGTATGCCTTAAAGTGCGCTTCCCTCGGCTCATAGTTCCTGCTTTGTCCACGGACCCTCGGATGCATACAAGCCCATGACTCATCTCCTCATGCCATCCTTTACCGGACCGGAAGCCGTCCAGCTAAGTCTATGTGTATCCTGCAAACTTGCACACTCACATACACATATCAAATACAAGAATGAACCTAACTTAAACTCTTTGCCCAGACATCAAAACACATGGTCACTTCAGACCATAGATTGCTCCAACAGAAATATGTGCTGCAGCTTATATAGTATTAGAGGAATATCTGTTTCTAGCCGAAGCGTGTAGACTATCATAATACACCTCGCTGTCAAATCTCTCAAAAATAAACTCAATTCTATAAGTGTTTACCAAAAATTATTGGAAAGTAAATCATAAAAAACTATTGGAATAAGTCTTTACATGAATACATAATAGTCATTACTTTTCATTTCTAACATCTTTAACTTATTCATATACATCAAGCTATATTTGATGCATACCCATTTGAAAATTTGATTTCTTTCAACCAATTATATAAAACTTACTTACTATCTTTATCCAATGTATAATAAGCCATTTAAATTTAATGGTTGTTTCACTTTTATGCAACTCTGGTTTGTTGACTAATATTTTTAATTTCTCACATGATTTTGTAGTGTCTTTGATTCTTTTAGGAGCATTCATCATAGTATTGAAGATATTATTGAAGATTCACTATTCTTAATATATTGGGTTAAATTGATATTTGAGGAGCATAAAGGAGAACTAGTCGAATACATAAAAATTAATTTTATATTAATCCGAAGTCATTTGGTCTATCAACCGATTTTGTCCAAAATCGAATTGATTAAAAAAAATCAAATCAATCGACTGATTTGCTCAAAAATTTAAAATTTTGGATAGATAGAAATCGATTCAACTGATAAAAAATAATCGGCTATTGAAAATCAGTCAACTAATCAACCGATTAATTTGTTTAAACATTTAAAATTTTAGACAAAGAAAAATCGATTCGACTGACAAACAATTAGTCGAATGTTGAAAATCAATCGATTGATTTGTTCAAGAATTTAAAATTTTAGATAGAGAAAAATCGCTTCGATTAGTAAAAAAATATCAATCGATTGTTAAAAATCAATTGATTGATATTTTTACCAGTCGACTAATTAAGAATAAAATTAAAAATAAATATATAATTTAGTTATTTTAAAATTTACCTAAGCCATTTAGTAATTTTTGAAATTTTTTGATTTTATAAAAACCGATTTGTTTTAGATAAAGCCTCATTCAACTACTTAATCGATCAAATCAACTTCAGTCAACTGTTTTGAGATCGAACCGAATTTATTTACGGGCGGTAGATATTTAATCAAAATGTTGGACCACGTAATAGATGAATTTGATATGATTAATTCGGTCTCATAGAAATTTTTTATCGATCATCAGGATAAATCTAAAAGTGATCGCAGTGGATGATTTAAAAGCCCAGCGCCTCAGAATTCACATTCTATTTGAAGAAGAAAATTCTGTAAAATACGTCGTAATTAAGGATCGAACCGTGAGAGATAACGACTAATCATTCTGCTATTGCACCATAATTCCAAGGGGCAACAGTAGATATTTAATCGAAACTTACAACAGTCGACTTAATTATCATTTAGTCCTAACACCTAGGTCAATTACTTAATTTTTTTTTTTTTGGAACCAATAAATTACTTAATAGACCAATAAGTTAGTCGATGCAACATATTAGTTGATCGACGTTAAGTCTCCATCAATTAAATCATCAACGGCGCACACATACGAACCGAGTCAGACCTGTCCGAGTCACCCACGCGTCGACCCTAGAGCCCAATACGTCTCATCCTGCCACATCACCACCTGACGAATCCTACGAAGAACTACATCAGTGGGACCCTGATCTTCCAATTAATAGAAGGATTCCATCGTAGCCTCCGTGTCGTGATCGATTCACCAGAAACTCACCACGCGCTCGACGACGACCCGTCGCCATCGAACCAAGCGGTTCAAACAAAAAATCGCCGGGCCGGATGGTTGTCCTCTCTTGACTCGTTCTATGATGGGCCGCTGCGGTCAATGTTCAGTTTTATGACTCACTCAGATCAAACCGGTGGGCCGAAACCGTGAGCGTGAGCATGGGTGAGCCACCCAGGCTTGATGTCAAACAGGATTCAGGATCTTACACCACACCGAAGTCTGGGTTAAAATCCGTCGGGCGATATGATGATTGACGTAAGACACTGTTTCCTGTTGGGGAATGGACAGGAAGTTTTTCGGACTAGATGCCGTTTCGCGGGCAGGGGAAGCTGCCCGAGCTGCCCACTGCTCTATAAATACAAGTGATCGGGCAGTGTAACGCAGTTTGCCGTTTTGGGTGTCTTTTTAGGTCCGTTTCTTCAACTCTTCTTTTTTAAAAATAAAAAAAATCTCTGTAATTAATTTGAATGAGTTGAGTTCTTGCAATTCAAGATCTGATCGTTTGTTCTCATTGTGTGCGTGAAATTTTCGACTTCAGAATCTAAAGGAGAGATGGCGTCCAATTTCATCGCGAATGGCGACGATTTGAAGGAGGAGGAGCACCACCACCACCATCACTACAACCACCATCAACAAGGGCCGTCGCCGCGGGGCGCAAGGCGGACTTTGTCGACCAACTCCTCCTCCTCCTCTGCTTGCGGCGCCGGGACGGCGATCCCCAAGTGCGTGTGTGCTCCGGCTACGCACGCCGGTTCCTTCAAGTGCCGCCTCCACAGGGCGAACTCCCACGGCCACGCGCCGCCCTCTCCGACCTCGATCCCTCCCCCTCGGCCTCCCGTGAACTCCTCCACCACCCCGACCGTGGAGGCGCAGTAACAGCAGCAACACGACGAAATGAACCCTAATAAGGTGATTCCTAATGGCCATTCCCCCCTCCCCCGAGAATTTGGTTGCCGGTAAGTACGATTTCCTCTTTCCCAAGATCTGAAATCGATGATCAAGCTGTGATTGAAGTTCGAAAATATATGAAATCTTTATTTTATTTTATTTTATTTTATTTTTCAACTACTGTTAGAGATGCTTGTGTCTAGATTATGTTATCTTGGTTGACAATGATGTCTCCACTTGCATCTCACGTTATCTTAATTTCTTTCAGTGGGTTTGATTCATAGAATGGAATTATTCATAGAATGGAATTATAGAATAAAAAACTCAGACTAGATATATGGAATGATTTTTCTTATGTTTTATTCGTAGGAATATTATACATTGAGTATAAGAAAGAATATCTTTGCAATGATAAAACTATTTTTTTTATATATGAAATATTAATTTCTAATTTGTTTAACTTGTTAACTCAGTTTGGCTTGAGAAATTACCAACCTCAATTCAATCAGTCTATTTTAATTTGCTGATTGGCCAAATTGTTTGCTTTGTTGATCGCTTTGTTAATTGAGTTTGATCAATTTTACTTGCTCGGTCCAACCAATATTCATTGTACATAGTTTAATTTACCACTTTTATTTTGTAAACTCGACTAGGTCACTTTTTGGCATAAATGATTCGATCGGCTCACCTACTTGACTAGACTAATCTACCTATCCACTTTATTTTATTAACCTAGCTACTTAGTTGGCCTAATCTACTTGATCCCTTAATTCCACTTGATTGTCCGATCGACTAAGTAATGCTTTATTAGTTCAAAATGTTTACTTTTCGATGAATTAACGAGTTAAACACTGTGCTTTATCAGTTCAAAATGTTTACTTTTCGATCAATTAATCAGTTAAACAGATGGTACACAAATTAACAAATAATTAGTAGGTCTCTCTAATAGTACAAACTAAAACGATAACAAAAATAATTACATATCAAGTCAAAAGATAACCACTGCTTAAACAATAACAAACACTATATTTTCGTCAACCCCTAAACAAGAATTGTGTGGTTGGATCCAAGTTGTGCTCGGAATATATATGGATGTGATCTAGTTTTGAACTCTAACTTCTGCTTAATTAATTAATTTAACTCGAGCTAGAGCTCAAGAGGGGCGGGTCGACATAGGGGCCATGTAACCAGCCGTTGGCTATGACACGGTGTGCAGCCTCTGTCATGTGAATTCCGTCCCAATTAACATACGTCGACACATTAGCGCACACGGTGTAGTTCTTCTCGTTGCACCTCCGTTTTTGATCAAAGTTGTAGATGTTATCACCACCTCCACAGCAAGTCCTCAAAGCTCCGCCAGTGAATCCTGATGTCAAATGATTAATTTAACTTAATTTTATTCTTTCTAAGATAAATGATCAGCAATTAATGAAATAATTAAAAATGCTAGCTATTGTTAACATTTTTTATTTTTTCCCCCTTGTTAAAAAACAGATTATAAAATGGGTAGTGTAGAGGATTATATTTCAAATTAATTTTTTTTATCAATTTAAAAATAATTATTATATTGTTGTATTAAAAAATAATAAGATTGTTAAGCTCTTTAAATTTGAAATGCAGTTAACTTTGCATAAATTTGGAATTTTAACTGCGACATCTAAATATATCTAATTTATGAATTTTGATATCATGTGGACCTATAATTCCGTTTCCGTTCATGCCCCAACTCCAGAAGCCTCCAAATCTATTAGAGGCACCTTCATTCATTCTTTTTTTTTCGAAAATTCAACACAAACGCTTGGCACCTACCGACGCCCGTCCATCGTCGCCTGCTCGGCGCCCCATCGGTCGGCAGCCTCCAGCCACTTGCCCCGACCTAAACTATAGCCTTTTACGGGAGGAGGTGAACCCGGGATCATAGCCAATTGCGGTTGGATTCCAGCGTGATTGTAGACCTGTGCCAATTAGTGGCTGGATTGCAGTCGGAATCTGGTTGCAATTGGCCGTGATGCAACGCTAGCGGTTGCGATCGTGACCAGATTTCGGCCAGATTTTGGCTGAGATTTGACCCGATTCAATCAGGGTTCGAGTGACATTGATGGACGGGGCACTGAGCAGGTGGGCGACCGGGCACTGACGGACGCGTTTGAGAAAATATTGATTTTTCAAAAAGAAAAGAAAAGGATGAAGACGCCTCCAATGCATTTGGAAGTGTCTCGCGAATCGGGGCATAGACAAGAATAGAGCAGAAGGTTCATAGAATATCAGATTATTCTCATTTATTAATAAGATATTTTTATAAATAAATTAAATATTTAAAGCACAGAATAATATTATTGTAGCAGCTATGACAATAGTTATTATAATTATAGCAACTATCAATATAATGGTTATAATTATTACAATGTACTTTATGTTGCAACTATAGTAAGTATGGTCATGACTACTATATATAGCAGTTTTAAAGCAATTTTGATTAAGTTTAACCCAAGTGGTAATGATATTTTTAATAGTGTGTTTTATGTGTCATAATTTTGAGTAACCTAAACTGGTTTACTTTAACACATTGGAAGAATTTTCAAGATAAAAAATTATGATAGAGCTCTATTTTGATATTTTTTAAAAATAAGGCATCTTTTTAAATAATAATAATAATAATAAACGACACCGTTTTAATTTTTACCTTCAAATTATTATTATTATTATTATTATTATTATTATTATTATTATTATATATATATATATATATATCCGACTTAAGACTAGAACTTGTTAATATCTATAAATTATGTATAATTTTTCATTCAAATGACAGTTAAATTATGTCAATTAGCAAAACGTTGAAATGATTGAACAATAATAATACCTCTTAGCTTCCTGATTCTCATATTATATATAATTTTATTCCCAATTTTTCTCATATTATATATAATTTTATTCCCAATTTAGAATGGAGGGGGTTGATCCTGCCGCGAAGCAAGGTGGACTCCCAAGAGTGAGATGGTCTCCCTAAGAATCACAAACTACTAGGGTCGCCGCGAACTGTAGATGATGGCTCCGCCGCTAGCTCCTAATCTGCAAGACAAAGATCGTTAGGATCCGCCGGGAGAAGTCACCGGCAAGGCACTCCGACGATCAAGGCAGTCCCCAGTGGTAGAAGAGCAAGAAAGTAATAGAACAGTAGTAAAATACTATTCTCGCGCGTACCTGGGGGATGTGGAGTGAAGAGGCTTATATAGCCGGGGGAGCTGACAGATTCTGCTCGCCTGCCACCTTTTGTCTCGTAGCGAGGACAAGGTAAGGATACCCAGAGGTGGCAGGGTAATGTGTCGCATACCGAAATAGGGAAAAGGGCGATGTCAACTTAAAGGTGAGCGTCGTTGGGCGCCACTCGACCTAACACGAACGCATGCGGTCGTGGTACGGGGGGTCAGGGCATGGCAAGGATATCATGGTGTCAGCGGGATCGATGCTTGTAATTCAGGCCAAAACTGTGCCTGATCTGCGCCGACCCCATACAATCTCTACGAGTCTTGTGTCAGGGAGTGGTTGTTCCGATGAGTCACGACAAAACCTCGAAGGCTAGGGTCAACTGGTGGCCCAGAGTGCTGATGTCGACTGAGGGCATATAGCGAAGAAATGATGCCTGAGTCATGGTATGCGTGGTTCGGGATGAACGTCCAAACTTCGCTGACCCGGAGATGGTACGGTCGATGACCGAGTACTCTGCTGGCTCGGGGTGCTCCTAACTCGAAGATCTTACGATTTAGTGACACTGGAGTAAAAACTTCTCCGGCTCGGGGGTGCGCCCAGGGAGCATGGATCGTCACACGTCCGACTGGGAACACCGAGTTGAGCGGTGGCGGAGCTGGTCCGCTTATGACTTCAGGATACTTTAGTTTAAGGCTGTCCGACCTGGGAGCGTTAAGACTCAGTGAGGCTATGGGTCAGGACTTCTCTGACTCGGGATCCTCCTGAACTTGGAGGCCTTCAGGGCTTCAGGCCCCCTTAGCCTCGGTGGTCGTTCTCCAACCGGGTGTTGGGTATGACTTGGCGGTTTCCATAACAACCACGGGGTCGTATCTGAGAGACCTCTCTATGTCTACAGATTAAAAAAAATTAATCCGAATAGAGACTCGTCCCTCTAACGACCGACTCGTCGTCGTGTTAATTAATCTAAGTCACGACTTGACCAAAACTGAGGTTAAGGACTTGTAACTTTCTGGATTAATTAACCGCGGAAAAGACAACGATCGGATCGCCAATTTTTGTGTTTATCTTCGGGGTCCAGTTAGTTAATTATTATCCATGATAAGCAATCAAAATAACTAACTAACATACATAAAATGACGAGACAAAGTAACATAGCACAATAAGACATAACAAAAGTAAACCAGAGCTCGGGAGAGTTATACCTTGTCATTTACCTCGCAGTCTTTTACCTTATGACCCTTCCCTCCTGGACGTCGTGTGGGCGATGATCTACCAAGATGCGGATTCACCAAGGCCTCGAATTAATCACCTATCTTCTTCTTCCCTTTAGCCAACAAACCCTAGAACTAGGGTTTATACCGTCGGCACCTTTGCTCCTCCTCCACCTTGTGCCGCCGGTCACAGAGGTCACCAAAGATCGCCGGCCACAAGATAGCTCCAGGAAGAAGCCAATGAAGAAGAAGAACCGGATGAAGATGAGGAAGCAATCCTCTTCTCCTTCCCAAAACCCGTCGCAAATCCCTCCACCGTCGGCGCCGCAAAGCTGAAGAAACTTGCCGCCGGCTGAGGTCCACAGCTCCTTGGGTGATCACGGTGAAGAGAAGAAGAGCTTAGGAAGAGAACCAGAGGAAGAAAGCTATCCTTCAACCTCTCCCAATCTCTTCTTCTTCTCCCTTCACCGCCGCCGACCACCGAGCGCCTCCTTCTCTTCTCCCCACGCCGCCGGTATTTCCTTTTTCCAGCTGCTGCCGCGTTCCTCAAGAAGGAGTTGAATCCTCCTTGTCACTGGCCACCACTTGGATCAAAAGGAAAAACCACAAGTGAAGAAGAAGAGGCTTCTTCTCATTCTCTTGTGCATGACCTAGGAGAGAGAGAGAGAGGGGAAGAGAGGTTAGGGTTTTGGTTTGGATTAATTCCAAAATTAATCCGGGATTAATTAGCCTTGTATCATGACTCCTATGGGGTATTTATAGGGCTAAGATAGGGACCATGAGGAGGAGTTGGTTCTTGGCCCGCTAATAGATCCAAACCCGATCCATTAATGGTGATCCATTCCACTAAAGGATCTCATTGTACTTTCTCACCAACCCCCATATTTTCATATGGGCTCCACATATTACAAGTCGTCTATCTCCTCGTGTTTAAGATATCGTATGCTCGATAATTAATTTAATTTACTGATAATTAAATTAATTATCCTCTTTATCATTGATTAGTACCACTCAACTTTTTCGTTATGCCGGACCATAGTCCACTTGCAAGATTTGACATGACGATCCTTTTGAGCTCACCAAGGGGGTATCATTATCCCGACTCACCAGGACACGGATTCCGTCAATAATCAACAGCACATCATATTATTAATATTATCTCCCAACTTACCAGACCTATCGATCTAACAGAATAGATTTCGCCCATTGGTAAATCAAAGAAATAATAATTAATAATATATGTCCGTCATTATTTCGGGATTAAGAAATTGTACTCCATAATATTTATCCGAGATTTAATCCAATTTACGAAGTCAGTACAAAAATTGGATGACCTCTCTTTTGGTCCTACTCAATGTACACAAAGTATACTAGTGTAATTCTATGGTTAAGATAAACCATACCTAATTACACTACAACCATCCCGATGGTTTGCCTAACTCCATCTCGGTTGTGAGTCTCTTTCTTATACTTCGGCAAGGAACCTGACAACATGATCTTCTGTGCATGCATCATGTTATCTACAATGCCAAACATCAGACAATTTGTGCACATACTAATATAAACATGCACTTGTGTGATTTTGCGATTCTCTTTAAAATGTAGATGTATCCTAACCAAAATCAAATCTTTTAGTTTACATCCTAACACCAGGCCCACGGCCTATCGTCTTCATATGAACTGGGCCGAATCACTGACCTGGGCCCTATATTCGAAGAGCCCATAAACCCCTCTTTTCCAGACAAGGTGTCAGGCTGTCGGACCAGGCTACACGTAAACTGGTCCGAGATCAGAGGTGATAAAGTTAAAACCCTTTAACAGTGTTGTTATACAAATTCGAACCTCGTGTTTGGTAATTTTTTTTTTAACATCCAACTTATCTACCATCGGACGAAACAACTAAAGGCAATTCTAACAACTAATGAAATAAATTTTACTTAGAAATCTCTTAACTCATAATTTTAGTAAAAAGATCTCCACTACCTAACATGTTTTATGCACCAATCTTAATCCAAGAATTTCTATCGGAGGATCTTGAACTTAATGAGGTCGATTGAACTTCGGCTGTGGTCTGTGGAAGGAGTGGACTTTATTAGACTAAGTAAAACATGTATATAGGTAATAAAAAAAATTAGGGGTGGACTACAACCCTAAGCCAGATCTCTCTCTCTATATATTTAATTAGTTTACGAATTGAATTTTAACAAGCACCTTCGTTATTTTCCGAGAACGACGTCCAAAATGAAAGACGAGTGGTCCATGATAACGATATGCTAGTGGCCACAAATAAGTGCATGTGTGTGGTTTTAGCTAGGAAACCAACATCTTCATAAGTGGGACTCCAAAATGTACTTCAACTTTGTGGGTGGAACACTACTAGCCAGCTACATCGGATCAAATCTACAGGGAGGGAATCATTAATCTTAGGCATAGATCATGCCTCAATTTTAGCCTAGCTCCGTTATATATGGAGGATTTTCTCCCTTAATTTGATAAGAATTTGGTTCCAATTCCAAAATACTAAAAGCTATTAACTAATATTTTTTTTTAAAAAAATAAGAATTAAATAATTTGGAGATCAGGCGATGAGGATTCGTACCGTATTTTAAGGGATCGATGGCGATATCGATGATTTGGGAGTAGTAGTCGGCGTATCTGACGGAGACGCCGGGGTACTTTCGCCGGAGCTGCTCCAGCGCTCGGCGGAGCAGCGTGTTGTGCAGCCAGGAGAGGGCGTTGTACCTCCTCGCGCATCCTGTCCTGGGTCCGTAGTCCTCCGGGTTCGGCGTCTGGTAGTTCGCCAGGTATAACGGGAAGCATCCCACCGGCAACACCCCCGGCACCACCAGGTCCGCCGCCCCCAGCGCAATCAGTCTCTGATCCATCGGCGATGGCTCGAGTTAATAAATTAACTACTCGATCGGCTAATTAATTTGTGTGGATGATTGATTGTTAATTACCTCGACGCCGTGTTTGAGGGCGTCGATGACATCGGGCACGAAGGCGCTGACTTCGTCGATGGGCCGGGCGAAGAAGAGCGCGGTGCTGTAGTCGTTGCCGCCGAACTCGCCGACGACGAACAGAGACTTGCGGAGGAACTCCTCGCACTCTGCGGGCAGAAATCGGTCAGTAATTTCGTCGAGCAAGAGGAGGGAATATTGTGAGAAACGAACGGGCACCTCGAGCGGCGCCGCAGGTGGAGGGGAGGAGGCGCTCGAAGCGGTCGATTTGGAGGTGGAGGGAGGCGTTCACCCAGAGGCCCTTGCTGAGGCCGCGCTCGTTGAAGAAGTCGAAGCCGAGGGTGGTGGCGGCGACCACGGCGAAGTTGGCGCCGCGCCGGAAGTCGTGCTCCTCTTGCGACGGCGGCAGCAATGGGAAACCTAGCTCTTGAGCTACGCCGCCATGCGCGACGACTATAATCAGCTCAGCTAATTGAATGATGATTCGAAACAAAAAAAAGGAGCTGCAGCATACCGATGAAGTCGATGACGAGGCGGCCGTCGGAGCAGCGTCCGGTGGCGTTGCCGAAGAAGGTCATGCCGTAGGGGAGGGTGCTGATTTGGACGTTGCCGGTGTCGGACATGGAGTCGCCGAAGTTGAACAGCGCGTTGTAGCGCTGAGATAAAGATGGACGGAGGAGGAAGAAGATGAAGAGAAGGTGGCCAAAGGCCAAGCTGTTCATTATTACAGGTGATCCTGTGCAGAGGAAGGCACGAGACAAAGACATAATAATGATGAGAACTCTCTTCCCTTCCCTTGCTAACCTTACTAATTATATATATGTGAGATAAATTCGAATCTGGTTCGAGTTAAAATTGAAACTCCACGTGGAACAGCATTAATTAACTTCTCAGTTGGCAGTTTTGATGGTTAATTATGAATCTAACAACCGGACACTTTAATCACGATGGTGCTTAATGACTTGTTTAGTCAAAAAGGGATAAAGTTTAGCAAGCTAAACACGCAATAAGTTAAAGTAGTACTAATTACGATGGTTGAATCGAAAAAGTAAGAACAGTCTTCTCACTCAAACAATAAATTAACTAATTAAAGCCATGAACCAGATGATAAAGCAGAGAGACATGCTCACCATGATTTTGAAAGAGAGAGAGATAGAGAGAGTTTGAGTGAAGCTGAGTTTTGAATCGATCACATTAGTTAAATTCAGAGAATGCCTCTTAAATTAACATCTGGAACATGAAGGGTATGCATGTTCGTGGCATGGAATCCCAGTAGCTAGGGTTCTCCTGGTTGGAACAAACTGCAAACACTTTTTTTAATGATCGTCTGAATAAGATAGATGCATTGCAGCAGAACTAACTGACAACTTGTCAAAGACATAAATAAATAAATAAACGCAAAAAACAATGATATCTTGTTTGAAATTAACAAGCGTTTTGGACGGCAGGTGCCATGAATTGCCAGAAGCATTTATGAAAATCAGGCACATGAGCAGAGTTTAGGTGGCAGAGTTTAGGTGGATTTCTGTGCTGTGGCACATGAGCAGGCACGTTGAAGACGAGGAAGGGGTAGTTGGTAGGGGAATTGCACGCCAACAATTCCTCTATCATGCATGGTTGGGTGGATATATAGATGAACTAGTTTCACATGCCACTTTGATTTAGATCGCTAACTTCCGAGCACACGATTTCAACGATTGCAAATCATATGAAAATTGAAAACGGTGGGAAAAATATTTATGAAAACGGTGGCAAATCATATGATCGCCATTTTGATTTCAACGATCCTTCGATTATATTAGGCAACCCTGCCTTCTCATTCGGTCTATATATCTCTACAGTTAAGTCTAAATTTAATTTCTGTATAATTTATATTCAGTATATTTCCTATACCTTTGACAAATTTTTTCCCCTGTCTTTAACGCAGCTCAAAGGCATTCAAATTTGAAGATTTCAGAGTTTTCAATTAGTATATCAAAGTTGAAGACTTTATTTACGAGTGATGGAGTAGACAAATGAGTTTGTAATTATTAAGTGTTTGTCAGATGGCTGATTGGAAGAGTCTGAGTTGCAGTGGACAATATAATTCACTTGAGAATCTTTGGCAAAGTGACAAATTGTATTTGATCTTTCAACCTTTTTTCTTGGATGAATTCATTCTCGCACACGCATAGAAAACATGCAGAAGCTGAGCAATAATCAACGCCCTCCGCTGTTGATAATATAGTAATAATGGAGGGATATTGTATTTACTATTAACATTTTTTTAATGTTGTCAGTGGTCAAAAGAGCGAATCAGTAACACTTGCATGGGATAAAAAGAGCGAATAAATAAGTTAATAGAAATATTTTCAAAATAATAATAATAATAATAATGTGTGTTGATGCTGCGGAAGTGATTCAATTCGTTAGAGTGGAAGGGGTGAATAATATATCTGTAATTTAAAAATAAATTTTTTCTTATTAATGGCTTAATAAAGACACACATTAATTAAAAAATAATAACACATAAAGGAAAAATGCTCGATACTTTACTTCGTTTACCACCCAAAGATGGCTAGTTCAAAAACTATGGATGTCGACTATATTTTCCTCTTTGAAAATAAGTCGGAGAAGCTGATTGGAAAATTACTGTTTGATAATTAATAAATTAAATAGGGATAAGATAGTCATTTCACGAGTAAATCATCGTAAATCAATTTCTCAAGTGAATGGTAAATTAATTTCTCAAGTGACTGAGAAATTAATATATATGAAGAATTGGTTTGGTATGCATGATCGAATGAAAATTTTACTCGCAGATGAGTTAGATTTATGAATAAGATTATATGAACACTAACTTAAGCATGTGTAAATACCAATCCATGTGGAACCATGAGAGGTGTGAAATTAAAATTAATTTTATTGATCGATTAAAAGATTAATCATGTTTGTAATATTAATTAATTGATTAATTATTTTTTTATAATAAATTAAGTAAATAATTGATCATATTAATCAATTGAATTAATTAATGATAATTGATAAAGTTTAAGTGAAAAGACAATCCCATGTCTTTTCATCTTTTGGAAGAAACCCTTCACCTCTTGGAAGAAACTTTTCATCCCTATAAAAGAAATTTCATTCCTTCTACTCAACTCACTCAAAACTCAAGATATGAATACTAAGAGTTCTAAGGTTTCGAAAGTTTGACAGGTCTCAAAATTTAGAGTGTTCCTATTTCGAGACGTAAGTCATTGTATCTTGGGAGAAGAATCGTAAGCAGCTTGGGGGAGCAATATTGTCTTAGGGAAAAAAGGCATAACCTTCACCTCAACTTTAATACTTTTATTCATAGGGATAAATTTACCCAAGGGGGTGTGTCGATATTCGAAGAGATAACTTGACAATCGATGAGAATAAGTCGGTATAGACGATACCAAAAAGATGCGTTTATTACTTGAAAGCGTGCTTCGATATACAAAAGTGTATGTCGAGAGTATAAATGGGACAAGGTTCACATCGTCATACCGAGCTCCACTGGTTCGAGTCATCGACTCATCGTCGAGATAACTAACCGGGTTCAATTGTTGGATCAACACCAAAGATCCATCCATATAAAAATCTCCAACAATCTTAAAACGATATTGACGATTATGACGACCGTGGGTCAGAGTCATTGGACAGACGAAGAAATTCTCTGTAATCGTCTTCCTGCAATGACAATTTGTATTACTCGATGAAAATTTGTACCTTGTAAGGTAACTATCAAAAGACGCCCTAGTGCATTTAAAAGTGAATTTTAAGAAATGGGAGAGTTATTCACAAGGAAAATAGAATCCTCTTATGCAAAAACCATGCCTTAAAAGGCTGTACGGTAAAAATATTATACTATGGGTATAATGTAATAATAATGGTTAAGGCTTCGTGGGGGTCATTTAATTAAAATCACAAAGTCGAGGATAGTGAGTTTAAACTATTTCAAGGAGGGCTAATGAAAGTCTTTAGATAAAAGTTCAAGCATACCTGACAAAAGCTAGATTTAAGTCTAACTCAATGAGACTTAAGTGGAGGTGAAAAAAGATGAGTTAGAAGGGTTGCATCATAAGTGTTGCAATTGACTAAGCAATTGAGTCAGTGTTTCTCGAAGAATAAATGTAATTATGGTCAACGCTCTAATCAGACGACTACAGTTATGGCTCGATAAAATTGAAAGACTAAAGGATGTATACTTCTTAAGTTGAGTGTTTCTCAAAGAGTAATACAATCTTGGTCAGTACTCTAATAAGACGACACAACTTTTGCTCGACGAGATTGAAAGACCAAGGGATGCATACTTCTTGAGTCGAGTGTCTCTCGAAGAGTAATACAATTCCGGTCAACACTTCAATCAGACGACTATGACTCGATAAAATTGAAAGACTAAAGGATGTATACTTCTTAAGTTGAGTGTTTCTCAAAGAGTAATACAATCTTGGTCAGTACTCTAATAAGACGACACAACTTTTGCTCGACGAGATTGGAAGACTAAGGGATGTATACTTCTTCACTCGAGTATTTTCGAAGATTAAATACAATTTTGGTTGGCACTTCAATCAGAAGGCCACAGTTTTGGTCCGATGAGATTGGAAGACCAACGATATATATGTTAAATACGGAAATTTAGGAGAGCTAAATTGTTTAAGAAAACCAAATTTAAAAGGCGAGTGTCAATAATCACAAATAGGGGGGGGGGGGGGGGGGTTATTTACAAAATGCCACTCACTTACAAAATTTTGTTTTTCTTCTACTCTTCGAAAACACGCCGCAACCCCCTTATCGCGAACTCCTCCCTCTCACCCGACGCCGAATCTTCTTCTCGCCCGACCACCACAATGCCCGATCGCCGGTTGCTCGGAAGTCGCCCTTCTTCTCCACACCAGATTGTGTGCCGCCCTTCCCTCACGATCACGCTGTCACAAGCGAGCGGGGTCGTCGGCGTGGTTCCTCCTAGCGAGTATTAGGAATTTTCCCCTTCCCTTTGACCTTGTGATTTCCTCTTTTTTGATGTCTCCTTAAAACTTTGATGCGACCTCAGATTCAGAGTAGATTCACATCCCTATTACGATCTGCCCATTGTAGCGGAGGTTGGCTGTGGGAGTGAGGAAGGATCATCGGAGAGGGAGATCATCGGGGAGGAAGGGAGTGCAGCGGCGTTTCCCTCCCGTGGTTATTGTCCTCAGCCAGATCCGGAATAGGGGCGATTTCACCGGCGCATCATGGGTAAGGGTTGTTGTTATTAGTATTCAATTGGCATAGATTTCATTACTGTTTTGAATCATGGTTTTGGTTGATGCTATTTGCCTTGAAGCTGTTTGTTTGATTGGGTGATATTACCTACCAAAAGTTACTTTTTGAGGTTTGTTCTTGAGGAGTAGTTTTTGGATGAATCTGATGTGGGAGTTCTGTTTGGAGTTTGAGTTGTAGCATAGAGTTTTTGGTTGGTCTTCTTGCCATGTGTTATTTGTGATGCTTTGCCGCATGATACGGTAGGGGGATTAGTCTTTGAGCAGTGGTAGGTTTTGATGGAGGTTTTGGTTGGATTGGATTCTAGTTGATACCTTGGGTTTGTAAAACACTCGGCTGTGAGTTAGGGGAATTTTGTATCAATCGGGACCTCCGTAGAGTTTTAGGGGGCGTTTGGTTTGTGTCATTTTCCATTTTCATTTTCTAGAAAACCGTATTTTCTAGTTTTATGGAAAATGACTTTTTTCCATTCTCCAGTTTTCTAGAAAATGCTATGTTTTTTTCTGAAAAACAAAGCTGGAAAATGCAAACCAAACATGTTTTCCAGAAAACCGCATTTTCTACAGAAAATGAAAATGGAAAACAGACTGGAAAATGCAAACCAAACGCCCCCTTAGTTTGCTAATATGATCATATCTGAACATCTGTAGAGTCCAACATGATCGGGAAGTAGTTTGACCTCATGCTACTAGTTTTTGATACAATAGATCAAAGTGTACGGAAGGCTTGGGTTAATGTGTATTTATTGGCTAGAGTTTGACATTTGATATAATTGGTTAGTAATTGTAGAAATAACTTAACTTTGTCCTTGACACGACTTTGATTTGAACTTGCACAGTTGATCGTGAAGAGATTATTTTCGATACGCACACTATATTTATGAGGCAGATATTTCTTGCTTGATTCTATAATTTCTTTTAGCTTAAATGCATGGTTGTTCTACTATTTGAATATTCTGTTTTACTTTAACTCAGTTTTTGCTTATATTTCGTTCTTGATACTTTCATTGCTTGACCTTTGTGTTAATCAAGGATTTCATTTATACAATATCATCTATTCTTTTCTTGCTTGACCTTAATGCATTGTTGTAAAAGTCAACCAAGGCGCCGCCTAGGCGCTAGGCGGTGGTCCTCCGTCCGACTACCGCCTAGCGATTTTTACAACCTTGCCTTTATGTTAATCAAGGATTTCATTTATACAATATCATCTATTCTTTTCTGATCTAAAGAGTACTGCTTGTACGCAAGTATTTTAGAACTGTCATGTGACTTATCTAGGGTGTGGTTGACATTAGATATACTCTACCTAGTAGATTGGTTGCATGTTTATTTATTATGATATTGATTGGATACATGTGTTTCATATTGATTACACGATGGCTGACCTAATTGAGGTTATGTACGTTGGTATCATGCATTATATTGCATTGTTGCATGCTGACGAATATCAACTTCCTTGTGGTTAAGTCCGTCATCAGTCATATAGTTTTTTGCCCACTAAACTGTTGGGATCGATGGCTGGCTAGAGGAGGGGTGAATAGACATTGACCCCAAAACTCAGTTTCTTCCTACACGTATTAGTGTACAAGCGAAAATACAATTAACTAAAACTAACACAAAAGAAAGACAAACCGATTTACGTGGTTCGGAGATAAACTCCTACTCTACGGTTGTCCGTAAGGTGGACGATCTCGATCCGTCGGTGGACGATTCCCCGGAAAGTCTCTGGCTAGCTCATGTCACTCTTTGTGGGTAGAGAAACCTCACCACAACTTGCACAAGACCCCTGAGCACAACGACTACTAATTGGCCTTTAACCAAAGTCAATTTCGTCAACCTTGCTCAAGCAAACCGAGCTCTCTTAAATAGAGCTCATTGCTGATCTAGCCGTTACCAGTCGACTGGTGCTAACACCAGTCGACTGGTGCTAACACCAGTCAACTGCCAGCTGTCGAATTCGAACATTACAGTCCTACGTTCGAATCTAACCGACATCAGTCGACTGCACATAAGATCAGTCGACTATTTCTTCTGTGATCTCTACCAGTCGACTGCTCCCAGCAGAAATCGACTGGTCAAACCCTAAACATAGGATTTTTCTTCCCGAGTACAGTTCACTCGCACTCGGACCCTCACGACTCACTTGACTCTTTCTTTGTAGCTTTGACTCTTGCCTTCAAACCTTCTTCGCTTTGACTCTTGTCCCTCGGATGCATATAAGCCCGTGACTCGTCTCCATATGTCATCCTTCGCGTATGCCTTATAGTGCGCTTCCTTTGACTCATCGTTGCTGCCTTGTCCACGGTCCCTTAGATACATACAAGCCCACGGCTCACCCTCATGTCATCCTTCACTGGACCCGAAGCCATCAAGTTATGTCATATGTGTATCCTGCAGAACTTGCACACTCAAATACTTATATCAAATAAAGGATGAACCTAACTTAAACCCTTTGCCCAAGCATCAAAACACATGATCCCATGGATCATAGATCGCTCCAACAATCTCCCCCTTTTTGATGTTTGACAATACGTTTAAGTTAGGGAAAACAAATAGCAAATACAAATGCTAACAACATTTGGACTTATGTTGCCAATGATACACCTTGGACTTATACCGCGAATGGATATGCAAACATGCAATGCAAATTATGCATGAATCCTATCACAAGGCATCCCCACACCTATACTCTCCATTGAGTTAGGATTTTTACCAAAAAGGCTTTTAAGAACCTCTCCAAGGCTCCCCTTACACTGGACTTACAAAGGATTTTTAAGAACCTATCACAAGGCTCCCCCTTTGCCAATACATGAGCAACAATGCTCCCCTTTCACTTAAGCTCCCCCTTGAGCTAAGATTTCTTACAAAGGTACATAAGATTTTTCCATTTAAACCTTAATTCTCTTCCTTTGTCATACATCAAAAATAACTTCAACAATATCCCAATTATTGGATTCTTTAACTTCTAATAACCATAAACATTGTATATTAACCCCCCATAAGATTATACACATGTTTAACATCATTGGGACACATTTCGACTTTGCTAAAAATAATTTTAGCCTGCATCAATCAACTTAGATAGTTACCAGTCGACTGACCTCGTCGAAAAATAACCTTACAGAATTATCAGTCGACTGATACTCTGATATCAGCCCATTCAGCATTCTGAACCCAATTTCAAAAATGCATAAATATTTTTTCAAATCTCCAAAAATTTTTAAATTTTGTAGAGAGATTTGTGGTATCCGTGTCTACTTGGGAAAATATCTATCACCAATCCCAAGATTGATACAAAACACAAAATTAGTTAAATGATTTAGTTGAACTTTGACCTAAAGTCTTAGTTTTGGTTTCTTCTTGATGTATCTACCTATACCAAACCACAATGCATCCCTAGCATTAGTTTATATGACATCTATACATTAAAAATTAAATTTTCATGCCATATGATCCCAATGTCATATTTTCATGCATGAAACTTAAACCCAATGTGATAAAACCCAAGGATTGAGACTCAAATCCGTCTCCAAATACTTTGACACACTCTATGGTTCCTCTAGATCTCCAAGAGATATCCTCCCAAGATCCATTGCCCATGGGTACCAAATTGACTCTTAGAGCTCAAGGTAGAGCTCCCCTTGAGCTCTTAGCCTTAGTCATCTCCCTAAGTGACTCATCCACAATAACAAGGCCACACTGGTTTACCTTCGATGACTCTTGGCCTACAAAGCTAACTTTCTTAATCTTGGATACTTTGTCCTTGGTTAAAGTCTTCTTCTCTTTAATCTTGGATACCTTGTCCTTGGTTAAAGTCTTTTTACCCTTAAATAACACTCTCTTGCCATTTTTGGATTTCTCCTCCTTGCCATAGTTATATGCTACCCTAGTATATATCTTTTCATTGGCCTTTGAGGACCTAGATCGGTATCCCAAACCCGATCTATCGTTGTTGGTTTTTTGGCTCCCCAACACCATACTTAACCCCTTAGATCCAATAGTGAATCTATTTAGTTTTTTTTCTTCAATTTCTCAAGTTTTTTTTTCAATTTCCTTTCTAGGTTTTTTTAAACCTAGAATCGACATGTCCATCATGGGCATTCCTAGATCTATCCATTCTAGGCATGTGTCTCCCCTTCTTTGGATTAATGTCTTGGCCCTTAAGTCTAATGGTTCTATCACAAAATGATTTCCTAGGGTTTTGATTTGCAATATTAACTCTATTCCTATCATAATATTTGAAACCATAATTATGCATGGGTAAATAATTTACATTATTCCTAACATGCATCGAGGAATTTAAACATGAATTACACTTTGAGTTAGGGTATATCTCCCTTACCCTACCCCTTGATGTGAACTTTTTTTTTTCTCTTTCTTCTCCCATTTCCTCAAATGTTCTAACTTTTTAAATTCTTCTTTCCTTGAGCATTTGGTGTCTTAGTGCCCTAGCTCACCACACGTGAACCACTGAATGTGCTTCTTCTCCTTCTTAGCTCCATCCCTATAACTCAAATTAGATTTCAAAGGAATTGAATTGAGTTTAGGGTTTACCTCATTCTTCTTTCCCAATAGACACTTAAAAAAAATCATTATTCCTAGAATGCAATTTCCTTGTATATGAAAAAAATGATAGATTAGATATTTTGCTTGAATAAAGGGATTAAAAAATAAGCAATGATAGGGAGAGTAAAAATGGGAGAGTGAAAACCATAATGAATGATGTGGCATGACGTGGCATGACTTGACACTTTACATGCACACGTCCGATTATCGCTTGGACACCATCGGCGGTCTTCGGCCGCTGCCCCGAATCAAACTATACCCTGGGGGGCACGGTGAACCCATCGAAAATCGTGCATGTAAGATGCCACGTCATTCACTATGATTTTCACTCTCCCATTTTCTCTCTCCCAATCATTATTCTTAAAAAATAATTGTTGTGGGTGGAAATAATACAATACCTCTTTGAGATCGAGTTAGGTTACTGGAAAAATATCTATCTATTTCTCTTAATACCGAGCATGCCTTTGAGACTTCGTGATGGGAAGAGGGGATGAACCTCACATAGGGAAGGTAAGTGCCTAACGTCGGAAACCTTGGGAACACAGTTGAATGATAACTTGATTAAGGAGGAATTAGAGGCCTTAGGAGCAAACCATTCACATGTACGTCTACTAGCTTGTAGGCTTGGTGAAATTGATCGAAGTACCTTCACTTTAAGGTGATACCATTGATAATACTAAATGAATTCATTGATGATGAAAAGATCTAATTCACATGATTTCTAGACAAGAGTTTGGTTGAAGACAAGTAAATGTTAGGTCTGGGGGATTGGATAAGTATGAAAAGTATAGGGGTTTTCATCATAATTTCACGTTATTTTAACCTACATTGCATGCATGAATTTCATTGTGGCTATATCTTTTGCCTAATTTCTATGTTCCTCTATACTTGGATACTACTCCCGTGTATTTTGGATGACAGGTACACGATTTGGAGCGAGATTCAGAGTTGAAGGTTAAGAGGAGGTGCTCTATAGCCTGCTACGGGCACCAATGCCCAGAGGCACAGGCGTGCCCCATTCGACAGGCTCACCAAGGGCGCTCGTGCCCAATGGCACGGGCATGGCCTGACCATCGTAGTCCCCACAAGCAGCCCATGCCCAGTGGCACAGGTTTGCCAACCGTCATAGCAGCTCAACTAGAGTGCACCACGGGTGCCTGTGCCTAGGGGCACGCCCATGACGCGCAACCACCTTAATATTCTATTTATGGGAGTTCATTCCCTAGAGTTGGGGATCTCGATTTGGAATTATCCAAGGGCCTCAAGGCAGCAAAAGGAGGCATTTTCAAGGTGATCTAGGCTCATCTGTGTACGAAGGGAAGATCGGGAGCGGCAAAGGAGAAGATTTCAACGACCCATTCCAAGTTTTTCTGTCTTTTTCTCTATTTTATGCATTGTATTGGATTTTACTATTGTTAATCATGCTCATGGATTGTAACCCCGCTCTTATGTGGTAATAATTGGATTTTAGGATTAGGGAGTAATATTTTTGTTATGTAAGCACAATTTCTGTTTTATTGCATGTTTTAATTTCCTTGTTCTATGACATGATTGAATTGTGTTCTGGCTTTATTGTGTTAACTTGATTTCGACGCCAAAAGCTTAAGAATCGATATCATAGGAGGATTAGGGGATGAACCGTTAGGAGAACCCTTTCCTCTGATTCGTGAAGAACCGTGATAGGGAGAGGGTCAATTAGGGGGAGTGGGATCTGTTGGGACCGGGTGCATGTTGACATGGATGCGTGTTCGTAATTTTAAAATTAATTACGTGCAGCGGAAGGTTTAGCATAAATAATTTCTCAAATTATTTAACCACAGATCTAAGCATGCAACCTTATCTTGTGTAAACATGATCATATATTTAAAATTTTGCAGAAACGTAAACTAATTTACTTGTTACCTCGCGTAACTCGAAGGAAGGGACGAGATCCAACCGTAAGCGTCCCTCGGAAGCTTCGCCTCTATTCGCGTCCACGCCGAGTATCTTCGGGATGACTTCGCAAAGCCACGAGTTTCGTGTTCTCGAGAACTACTAGATTCTCCGAGAACGCGACAAAAACCAAGAGAGAAGTAATCACATCGGAAAAACTCACCACCAAGGTTGGCCGGAATCACAATTCTGGCGAGAAGGAGGAAGATGACTTGCGCCCAATCCCAAGGTGATGATTGCCGGAGAGGAAGATCGTCCCAACGGAAGAACTTCGTCGCCTCGGTGCTTCTCCTTGTGCTCACGACAAGAAGAAAGGGGGAGAGGCTTGTGGCCGGCCAAGAGGAAGAAGGGAGGAGAGGGAGAGAGCCCAAGCAAGAATACTTGGATTGATTTCGAATTAATTCCAAGCCTTGCCTTGGGTCCTTTATATAGTGGCCTCTCAACCGCTAAGTCTCTTTTTTCTTATGGAATAAATTTTGATAAGAAATTTATCATATAAATTTTCTATGACTTATTCCATCATGCCAAGTCTTGATTTTATATCATGGTTAAAATCATATTTTAATTCATGATAAAAATCAACCAAGTCTCTTTTTTCTTATGGAATAAATTTTCATAAGAAATTTATCATATAAATTTCTTTATATAAATTTGTTTATATAAATTTCTTCATCATGGTAAATCAATCCATGATTGATTTTATAAAATAAAATAAACCAATCCATGGTTCATTTTAATTTCCATGAAAAATAAATTTCTTTATATAAATTTCTTTATCATGGTAAATCAATCCATGATTGAGTTTATAAAATAAAATAAACCAATCCATGATTCATTTTAATTTTCATGAAAAATAAATTTTATATAAATTTCTTTATATAAATTTCTTTATCATGGTAAATCAATCCATGATTGATTTTATAAAATAAAATAAACCAATCCATGGTTCATTTTAATTTCCATGAAAAATAAACCAAACGTTGGTTTATATAAAAATTTATATCATCCATAATTTTATAAAACAAACCACACTTGATTTATTTTATTAATTGAACCAAACAATTTGGTTCCCTCCCTTTGTTGTGGCCGGCCAAGCAAAGAGGGTGGGGACCCTCTTTGGCCGGTCTATCCAAGCCACGCCCCAATGAATTAAACTCATTTAATTCATCTATTAAGTCTTCAAAAGACTTAGCCATTTTACGCTTCCGATGCGTCTCTGAAAAATTCAGATTTGACTTATCGTTTGGCTCAACCAAACCCAATCTCTCTTGATTGGAAAATTCAATTTTTAACTCGTTTTAAATCCCTCGGATTACTTATAGTGCGTGTGACTAAATAGGCTTTCGATTTATGTTGGTCGTCTATAATTAACCAATTATAGAACGATCATGAGTGGCACCTAGTAGTACATCGAAAGATCAACGGTTGATCTCAGAAACAATTCTGAAACCCTTCAGCAGCTATAATGAATCGTGCCCCATTCCCTTCACCATCTTATACCCACTTGGTTCAGGACATGGTCTATGTGTGTCAGTCCCCACTAGGCTGACTACGTCACACCTAACCCAAGTAACGTTTTCTCGTCCTACGGATTCTAATTACTCTCATGTATCTAAGAGATTCATACTCTGAACATGTCATGCTCTGGCCAGAGGCTTCGAGTAACAATCCGACGATAGGCCTTGGGTATACATCTCCTCGCAAGGAGTGGTGAATCCTTTGTAGGCTGTTTAAACATCTTCGGGCACTTCGGCTTATACCCAATCACCCCGGGTCCACACCTCCTTGGAGATGCTTACTTAAGATGTCAAAGTATAAGTCTCCATGACCAAGATGACTTGAACACCGCAAGTCAAAGGAACATCGCACTTAAGCTGCAGTAAGAACTTCATTGACATATCTATATATAGACTACCATATGAAGTTTTACAGCCAGTCACTCCAATGAACTAGTTCCCTTAACTAGCATTCATGTTTATCTCCAGACATCCCAATGTCACCAGCCAGTGAGAATCAGCTGATTAGAGAATAACTCATGCTAGTCTCAACAGAATTGATAGTGTCCGTATTTATCAATTCATCGACTAGGGACAATTTCAATACTTCACAATTGCACATGTAGAGATAATCACTAGTTGTGAATTTATCATAAATTCTCTCATGCTGTGAATTGTATTGCGGACATTCAGTAAATGAGTTTATAATCTCAATCAAATACATAAACATGTATACTCAAATAGTGAATATTCATTTATTAAAATAAATGATTACAATCATAAGACGATTGCCTTAGGACACTTCTCTCATATCATTAACAGGATCTTGTGACAGGGTCCTCATTAGGTTGCGAATCTTTGTTGTGAATCTTCTGAAATAGGCATCAAATAGGGTTGGTACGCCGGTGTAGTTTCACAAATTTACATCAAATAAATTAGGATGCCTACCTACACGAATCAACATTGAGGACAAGGACTAAAACATGAATAGAAAGGTAAAACCGAAATCCTAGGATCATTTTCTCTCGCTGATACTTAGACTCTTCCTTCTACCTTTTTCCTCTAATCTGTCTCTGTGATCACACTCTGCCCTTTTCCTTTGATTTCTTTCTATTTCTTTAGGAATTCTATTTCCCAAGCTCACACAACCTTTGATTTGATCTAGACGATCGAGCTTGACTAGAAGGTTGATACTTACTCGTCAGTCTCTGTGTATCGATATTTTATTACTTGACAACACAACCGTGCACTTGCGGTTTGCACGCATTAATTATTTAGACCTAGGATTTCAGCGAAATCCAAAGTCAAAACCAAACAGTCTCGAGACTGTCAAAATGCTTGTCATTTTATATATTTTTCTTGTTTCTCTAACTCTGTGGTGTAAAAGGCCAAGCTAGAGGTGTGATGGAAGATTGGCCTCTAGGCGCCCAAAAGGGGTTCTAGGCTCCTAGAGGTATGATGTTGGACCTTGGATGGCTAAAGAGGGGGGGGGGGGTGAATGTAGCCAGACACCGAAACTTTGCACTTATCGAAATTTCTGTGACTCAAAGATTAGTAGCACAGCGGAAGCTAAAGAAAACAGAGTATGCAGAAATAAAACCTAGCTAAGCTTAAATGTAAAACGCTAACAAGAGGATTTACAAGGTTCGGAGATAACTTGCCCCTACTCCTTGGTGTGCCCTTAAGGTGAGCGATCCCTTGATCGTGGGTAGATCAAGCCTCGGTGAACACCGGATAAAATGCAACCTCCTTCTCGGTGGAGTAACCTCTCCACAGCGTTTCAACAAGGATAAATATTTAAGCACAATGAAATACAGGAAAGATCTTACTTAGCACTTAGGACAGCAAGAACTCAGACAAACTTCTCCCGAGCTCCACTCAGCGCAGATCTCACGCAAGAATCTCCTTCTTCGTGTCTTCTCGCTGATGGACTCGCCAAGCCTTCTGACTTTTCTTCCCAATGCTCAAGTAACAGATGGTTGCTTCAAAGATTGCAGTTGCTTGCTCAAGATGATGGAACAACAGATTGCACAAGCAAAGTATGGAGAACTGATCGCGCGTATGTAGTATTGTTGTGGCATTAAGTGTTGTGGAGACTTGTTCGCCCAAGCGCTTAAGTCTCTTCCACTCAGCTCCAGGTCACCACCTCACTGCAGCCTCCAGTTGCTCACCTGCAACACTCAGCTACCACTGAACTCTTCCTGGACTCCCTGAGCTTCCCTCAGCCAAGCTCCAGTCAGCAGCTCCAGTCTGCAGCTCCAGCCGTTGCAACCTGAGATGGCAAATGGACAAACCTGCTCCAAGGAAAGGCCTCCTTTGACTCTTCCCGAGTGTTTGAATCCATCCCTGTCACCTGCAGCTTAATCAGACCATTAACACAGCATATCAAGCAGAAAATCAAGTATCAGAGATCAAGCGCAGAGAATCAGATACGTTCAAACGCGATCAGAGCGTCTGACAGTGCAATTTGAATTAAAGTGATCGGTCACTGGACCGATCAGGACTATCCTAGACCGATCAGGCTCCAACCTGATCGGTCCCCAGTGAGAACCTGGGATCGCAAGCTCGTATGATCGGTCACCCTGACCGGTCACCAGATCAGTCACCAAACCGTTCCTGCAATCAGCTTGCCACAATCCCGCTCGGAATCCACTGGCTGATCGGTCACCAGACCGATCAGGCCGATCCCAGACCGATCAGGCTCCAGCCTGATCAGTCAGGGTGAGAAACCTCGCGACAGTTGATCGTTCAGTCTGATCGGTCACGATTTCTCCCTGATCGGTCACCAGACCGATCAGGAGCCGATCAGTAGGTTTGCCAAAAACCTACTGGATGCTCCCTGATCGGTCACCGGACCAATCAGGAGCAGAGCAGCAAGGGAACTCAACCCACTTGTGGGCTCCCTGATTGGTCATCAGATCGATCAGGAGCTGTGCAGTGAGTGAAACACATACTCCCTGATCGGTCACCAGATCGATCAGTCATTGCTAGATCGGTCACCAGACCGATCCACGAAGGAGTACCGTGCCAACCTCCCTGATCGGTCACCAGACCGATCCAGGGGCTCCAACCTAGCCCAACAAGCTAGGGTTTCATCCAACCTAGCCCTCCAAGCTAGGACTTTTCACCTAACCCTCCAAGTTGGGACTTTTCACCTAACCCTCCAAGTTAGGACTTTTCACCTAGCCCTCGAAGCTAGGACTTTTCACCTAACCTTCCGAGTTAGGACTTTTCCACACCTAGCCCTCCAAGCTAGGATTTTTCACCTAACCCTCCAAGTTGGGACTTTTCACCTAACTCTCCAAGTTAGGACTTTTCACCTAGCCCTCCAAGCTAGGACTTTTCACCCAACCCTCTAAGTTAGGACTTTTCCACACCTAGCCCTCAAAGCTAGGATTTTCCACACCTAACCCTCCAAGCTAGGATTTTCCACACCTAACCCTCCAGGTTGAGATTTCTCCACACCTAGCCCTCCAAGCTAGGATTTTATCAAACCTAGTCCCACTAGGTATGCCTAGTCCACGACTAAGACTTAATCATAATCATAATCATCAATCTAAACTAAAATCGATGTCAACACCAAAACAACAATCAGGGTCAGACCGCACCAACAATCTCCCCCTTTTTGTTGTTTGACAATCCAATTTTAAGTTTAGGGATTTGAAATTAATATCCTCATATTCCAGAATCATAGGGGAATCAGGATCCTCCCCCTACAACATTATCATCCCAAACTTAACTAACCACACTCTCCCCCTTTGTCGAACATCGAAAAGGGTTTAGAGGGCTGTTAAGTTTAATCATACTCCCCCTCAACCCTAGGGGTCTCCCAAAACAACAAAAGATTTGATTGAAATTTGAAAACATATGAAATACATATGATAAATGTAAGTCATGACAAAGCAAGCATATGTATCATATGGACATGGTAGTCATAAGCATGATCATAGCAACGCATTCATCAGGATGGTAGTCATATGAGCAAATATATAAATCAACAATAAGCATAATATAGAAAGTCAAATATGATAAACGGGCGTAATGTCAGATGCATCATAGCGCACCAAAGTCAAGACAAACACGGCTCAAATAAACAGTAAAGGCAAGTCATCATCAATGCTCAGCGGGGAGGTCATCGTCCTGCATCGGATCATCGGTCGTATCAGCAGGTATATAGGACCCTGGTGCAGCACTGCCAGAGGGCGCATCCTCAGGAAGAGCAGACTGGTATTGATGACCAGCCGCCCACACGCGCCACTCCTCGATCCAGGACTGTTGCTGGGTTAGCATCGCAGACTGATATGCCTCCTAACTGGCACGCAGACCAGAAATCTCGGATCGGAGCTCCGTCTGAAATGTCGTCTGCCCGAGCTCCAACATGTGTAATCGATGGTCCATGGACTGCTTGAGCTCCGCGATCTACCATCGTAGATCGGGATCTGGATCGTACTCATAATCTGCTGCAGTGGGCGCCTCAAGATGTACAGCCGGAGCTGCTGGTACCTGTGCGTGGGCCGCCCGTGGTAGCTCCCCTAGACCCCGCCCATCCTTCCACATGAGACCCTGGCCCTGAGGTCTGACAACAATACCAGACTTGGCAAACGCACGTTTCCCAAGTCGGCAGTCTTGTCAAACCATCGACACCGTCCGACCCTTGGACACATCGATACCGACTGACTGGAGCCAATCAGTGATAATGTGTCCATATGGCATGTAGACTGTGCGCCGTTGATAAGTACCATTTTGTTGATTATTTTAGTTGCTAAAATCCAAGTTTCACCCATATTTTTCTTGCTGAATTGTGAATTTACCCTAGGTTCTAGAAATTATTGCTATTTTGGACTTAATTACAAATTTATATATATTTGGATTATTTGGCCACTGAATTTTTGATCTATTTTTGTAGGCATGAAGAATCATGGACCTAGGGTATACTGGGTCAAACTTGAGTCGGAAGAGGACCCATATCGAGTTATCAAGCTTCGGATTAATCTGGGCCGTCCGATTCAAAAGCGGCAAGATCTGAGCCATCTGGGACCATCTGAAGCAATCCGAGCTAGGGTTAGGGTTGATCAAGCACTCTGATCAAGATATGAAGGTTTCATCCCAATCAGAGCTCATTCAACCGTTGGATCAAGCTCAGAGGGCTCTAGACTGTCCATTCAAAGATTAGGTTGATCTGGACCATCCGTTGCACATCTGGAGGATCCGAGCTACCAGGAGGCAGATCCTGACCCCTGATCATCATCATCAAAGTTTGGATTAAATCAGAGCAAGATCAGCCGTTGGATTTCCTCAAATCAATCTGAACCGTTCAATGCTAAGTACTTAATCAAATTTCTCCACAGCCTTCAGCTTCGTCGCATCTTCGCCGCAACAGTGCTTCTCTTCGTTTGTTCTTCTGTTCCTTCAGTAGTTTCTTCCATCCAAGGGCGCGACCACCTCCATTCTTCATTAGATCGAGTGCTAGATCGTTGGGAAGCTGCTTCTGTGAAGTTTCTAGCTTCGAATTGGCCAAAAATAGAGCCGAGTGAGGGTTTCCTCGGTTCTGCCATTTATTGCTTCAATCTCGGTTTTGCTCCATCCTTCATCCACCCGAGCAGTTCAGAGGGGTTCTCTGGAGTGTTTGGATCATCCCCAACCCATCAGTGCAAGTGGACAAGGCGAAATTGAAGAAATCGAATGGGATTTCAGTTTGGTTCAGAGTGTGAGCTGGATTGAATAGCAGAGGTTGATTTCCACTGATTTGCTGAGCTTAGGGGTTCGAGGCTCACCCTTGTGTGACGAGTAAGGAGTGCTTGAGCTAAGGAAGGATCGAGGATTAGTTTACTTGGTTAATTTTCATTGTGTTTTGCTGTAATTTCAGTTCTGCACAGGAATTCTGTTTCTGAAATTTCTGGATTAGCTACTTAGTTTCATTCTTGGAATTGCTTTGCTGTAATTAGGTTTAATTCTTCAAAGTAAGTAGTTAGATAGTTTGTTTAGTTAATTTTTGTTCTCAATTTCAGTTCATTTCAGAATTCAACCCTTGCGTATCAAATCCTTGGTTGCGTGCCAACTTTATTCTTGTAAAAAGTTTCTGAATTCACTCCATTTCAATTTACAGCTTGCATATCAGCTGTATCAGGTTCTGAATTGAGTGTGAATGCATATTAGTTCTTTGACTTCTGTTCTAAAACATTGGATGTGTGCCCGTGACTCTAAGTTTACTTGTTGATCTGCATTTAGTTTGAAACTGAATTTCTGCATACATTTTCGGTTCTCTTGCATTTCGTAATCTGTTCCCTTGCAATTCTAGGTTCATTACTTCCTAAGTTAGTTTCGAGCAGTTATTCTCAGTTGTTCAGTTTTGATTTTGCATCCAATTAGTGGTTTAATTTCATCTCTGCTCATAGTTTCTGATTTCTTGCGATTCATTCCTGCATTTCTGCACAAAATTTCTGTGTTCTTGCATTTCATGTCTGCACTTGAATTGTTTTGATTAATCAGTGATTGTTCTCAAATTCTTTCAGACCTGCATGCTAAATTCTGAATTGTCTGTGATGGTTCTTGGCACTTAGCATCAGTTCGTTTTGCCACATAAGAATTTCTGTTCATTGTATCTAGTTTGAGTTGAGATTGTTCAAAGGTTTGATTACTAAATTTCGTAGCTACCAATTGTTTTAAGTTTGATTGTCTTTGAAAATTGCAATCACTGTTCGCATTCATTTGCTTAGCATTTAGATTGCATTAATCTCAATTTTGTTTTCAAAATTTAGTTAAGTCCCTTTGATTGATTTGGTTTCCCCTTTGATTGAATTATAACTTGCCGTTCTTGTTTAGTTCATTAGTTTAGTTTCCTTCATTTTAACTGCTATTTCATTTCTAATCGAATCCAAACCCACATTCCATTTGAAACCCCAAAATATAAACGACATATAAACACGAGCTCGAATCAAACAAATTCTCAACTAGTCCCTAGGAAAAATACGACCTGTGGCCCCTTTACTACGTTTTCATTCTTGATTGCAAAAAGGGTTTCCAGCTTTCACACATCTAAATTTGAGACCCACTTTCGTGACACCTATTTTGGGTCTATCAAATTTTTGGCACCGTTGCCGGGGAAGCAACTAGTTGATTTGTTTGATTTTTGCTTGTGCATTTATTTCACATCTTTCTTGATTTATTTTTGTGGTTATTGATATATCTGGTGATTTGATTTTACTTGTTTCATCTTTTTATCTACTTTTACTGCGATTTGTTTTGGTTTTATGACCAGGTCTACAGGTGGTGATCTTGAAGAATTTGACCCTGAGATTGAGAGGACTTTCAGAGCAAGGAGGAACCAGGGCATTCTTTCAGAGACTACAGATATTCCTCCTATTCAGACCATTCCCCCTCATTCAGGCAGTATCATGGCAGACCACCAGAGGACTATGAAGGAACTCGCAGCACCAGATGCTTCATTTCAGTATTCCAGCATTGCTTATCCGGAGCTGGCTGGAAATTTTGAGCTTAGATCTGGACTCATCAATTTGCTGCCCAAGTTTCAAGGATTATCTGGAGAAGATCCAAATAGACACATGCACGAGTTCCATGTTGTATGCTCTACTATGAAGCCTCAGGGCATTTCTGAAGAAGATATCAAGCTGAGAGCTTTCCCTTTTACACTGACAGGAGCAGCAAAAGATTGGTTTTACTATCTACCCACCGGGCACGTGTCTAGTTGGATCTCTATGAAGAAAGCATTTTTGGAAAAATATTTCCCAGCCTCCAGAACAGCAATAATCAGAAAAAGCATCTGTGGCATTCAGCAAGTGGTGGGTGAGACGCTCTATGATTACTGGGAAAGATTCAATAAAGTATGTTCAAGTTGCCCACAACACCAGATCAGCGAGCAGCTTCTGATTCAGTATTTTTATGAGGGATTGCTGCATATGGACAGGATTATGATAGATGCTGCAGCTGGAGGAGCCCTAGTGAATAAAATACCAGATCAAGCTAGGGAGCTCATTTCTAATATGGCTGAGAACTCACAACAATTTGGAAGCAGAGCATTGACCACCAGAGGAGTGGGTGAAGTTCAGGTGGTTTCTAATGATCAGAAAGAGATAAAGAATTCATTGGCAGAGATCGCATCATTTATTAAGCAATTGAGTGTTAATAATGCAAATCAAAATTCAATATTTCGGCCTCCACAATCAACCAAGTGATGAGGGTATGTGCATTTGCTCTAGTCAAGAGCACAACTCAGATTCATGCCCCACCCTCCAACAAGATGAGACGGTTGCAGCATTGGTTAGGGGACAATTTCAAGCAAGAAACAACCCTTACTCCTTACTTATAACCCCGGTTGGAGGGATCATCCAAATCTGAGGTATGGGAACTCTTTCTGCCAACAAAACCCTCAACAACCACAATTGCAGCAGCCTCCACAGAATTTCCAGCAATCACAGCAACAATTCCAACAGCCACAGCAATTTCAGCCCCTAAATCCGAATTTTCAGCCTACATTTCAGCAACCGCAGCCTCAATTCCAGCCATATCAGCAAGGGCAGCAAGGTTTTCAATCATTTTCAACTTTCTAACCTCAAAACCAACAAACTTTCCAGCCTTCACAGCCCTATAATCAAAATTTCCAGCCTTAC
This sequence comes from Boesenbergia rotunda, assembly GCA_024364735.1. Lineage (NCBI taxonomy): Eukaryota > Viridiplantae > Streptophyta > Magnoliopsida > Zingiberales > Zingiberaceae > Boesenbergia > Boesenbergia rotunda. Next base: position 230,901 of record JAGFNQ010000379.1, on the reverse strand, counting down.
AATCAAGGGTTTCAGCCTATGCAAAATCAATCCTCATCACAGGATTTTCCACTGCAAAATTAGAATTTTCAAGGATATAACTCTCAGCAAAGTTTTCAGGCATTTCCACCTTCTTATCAGCCATTTCAACAACCATTTCAGCCCTCCAATCAGCCTCAGCAACCCCAACTCCAACAATTACAGCAGGATAATATCATTGGAGCTTTACAAAAACCTCGGAAGGCAAATGGGACAATTGGCTAGTGATGTGAATCAAATTAAAGCTCAAAGATCAAGCCAACTACCTTCCCAAGCTGTTCCCAACCCAAAGGGAAATGTTAGCGCTATTTATTTGAGGAGTGGGAAGGTTGCATCAACTCAAAATAGTCCAAGAGCTGAAATTTCTGAAAACAGGGCAACATCTTCATTTCCAGCCCAAATCAGCCCCGAAACCTCGTCAAATTCAGTTGATTCCACCCCTAGCCCGTGCTCAACTCCCTCATCAAGCAACCCTGTGATTTTAGTGGAAGATGAAGCACAAATTAGTCCCGAAATAGATTTTACAGTAGCCATTCCAAGTGGGGCAGCAACTCACAAATCAACCCTTCCATCTTCGGTTCAAGAGGAAGAATTTAGGGTGCCCTTGCCTTTTCCACAGGGGAGAACTCCAACAAAAAGACAAGTGGAGGAGGAGAAAACCAAAGAGTACAATGAGCTGGTAAAACTTTTTAGCAAAGTAGAAATTAATGTACCCTTGCTGACAATGATTAAACAGGTTCCTAAGTATGCAAAATTTCTGAAGGATCTTTGTGTTCACAAGAAGAAACTTAAGGAAAATGAATTGGTCAGCATTGGGAAAAATGTTTCATCACTCATCCATGCCATACCTCAGAAATGTGAAGACCCTGGCATGTTTACTGTATCTTGTGAGATAGAGAGCACCACGCTACATGATGCCATGTTGGATTTAGGAGCTTCCATTAATGTCATGCCCAGGACGGTCTTCCAGATGCTTGGCATTGACCCTCTACAGCCCACTGGAGTTGTGATTCAGCTAGCAGATAGAAGTCAGACTCGCCCGGCAGGAGTTATTGAAGATGTTTTGGTTAAAGTGAAAGAGTTGATTTTCCCTGCAAACTTCTACATTCTAGACATGGAAAGAGAGTATCTTGCACGTAGATCCCCATTTATCCTTGGAAGGCCTTTTCTGAAGACTGCTAGAACAAAGATTGATGTTTATGCTGGCACACTTTCGATGGAGGTGGGAGACACAGTAGTCCAGTTTAGCATTTTCGATGCCATGGAGGACCCTGGGGGAGATCACTCAATCATGAGCGTGGGCACCACAAATGAGACTATTAGGGCACAGTTAATTGTTGATGATGTTGCATTTGACATAGTGGGAGGAGATTTGATTCCAGAGAAGGCTGAAGATGCATCAGTTGTGAAGGCATTAGAGGAGATGGATGGAAAAGCATGTGACAGCCTTGAATTTGAAACTGAAACTTTACAGGACTCTTCTTATCTTTTATTTTGTGATATTGCTATTGATAGTCCTAATCTTTCTAATATTGTTGCTGCAGATATTACTGAAGAAGCATGCACAGGAGACGATTCTACAGGTGTAGGGGATTGCACAGAGCCCCAGGGACCACCAACATTAGAAAATTCAGAGGACAAGCAAGAAAGTGTAGGGACTTGCATGATGAGAGCAAGAACCCAAGGATCACCTATCCCAGTTGAATGTCCACCAGAACTTGAGCACGATCAGGTAAGTATTTCTCCTTTTCTTTTAGAAAATTTCAGAGAGGTGTCTAAAATTGCATGTGAAGCATGTCTTGATACATTTTTTGTGAAAAATAATGATGAAAATGTCATAGAGGCACCCAGGCTTGATTTTATTCATTGTGACACATTTATGGATATACCTCATGTAGAAACTGATTGTGAAAATTTTTGGAGGTGCCTGAAATTGATGTTGTTTATTTTGATGAATCTCTTGCTATATATTATGCTGAATTTGAATGTAAAAAACTTATAGAGGCACCTAAATTTGATTTCATTGGTTGTGATACATTGTTTGATACATCTATTGTGAATATGGATTGTAGGAAATTTTTAGAACTGCCTGAAATTGATGTCATTTATTGTGATGAATCTATTGCTATATCTTATGCTGAGGTTGAGTGTGAAAAAATTATGGAGGTACCTCAAATTGATTTCATGGGTTGCAATGCATTGCTTGATGCATCTTGTGTGACAAATAATTGTGGAAAATTCTTTGAGGTGTCAAAAATTGATTTTATTGGATGTGATGCATTTTGGGATACATTTTATGTAGAGATTGATGATATTACACTTTTATCTTACCCTACACGCATGAGAAAGGTTTTACATGGTTTTGCAGGGTCACAAAGACTTCTGGAGTGGGTGCTTCATTAAACAGACTCAAACCTCCTGGAAGGTGTTCCAAAAAGAATAAAGAGGGAGGAGATGATCTTACTGTAATTCAAAGCACTCCACCTCTAAAATGGATGTTGAACATCAATCACCTTCGGCCACCTGAGAATTCTGTTGTAAAGTTTAAGTGTGGGGGAGTCATAATTCTCTCAGCTACCCTACTCCTCCACTACCACAATGGAGGTTGTTTCTTGATAGACTCCGACCGCTAGAAATAAAGGGAAGTTTGTTCTTTCTTGTATTTTCCTTTATTGCATTTTTCCTTTTAAATTGAGTTCTTGCTAATAAATGCGTGAGTAGAATAGAATGAATAAATAGACATTGTAAATACCATGTTATTTCTTTTGGGCACTTTTTCTTGCATGACTAGGAATAAATGTATCCCTCTAGGTTATCTTCATGTCATTTTAGAGTCTTTTGAAAATAAATTAAATTTGGTTGTTAAAACTTAGGGATTGAGCTCATGGATGAATTCTTGGATGCTTGAGTACTACTTGGTTTTAGATTCTTAATTGATGACTTGAGATGGATTATTTGCACCTAGTGAGAATTAGTCTTATATGTGTGACACACATATGTTATTGAACTCTAGAACTTGCTTAGGTTCTTTCAAAACCATAATTCAATGATTGGATCACATTTATAGAAATAAATCATTTTGCTTCTCATCTCATATTAATTTTCGTAAATTTCCCTTGTATCATTTTATTTTTCTCACTTTCCCTACCTAATCTCATTTTTTCTATGGATTTGTTTGCTTGAGATGTTTCTAAATGCTACTTTGCCCGAGACGGACAAAGATTTAAGTGTGGGGGAGTGACTAATGTTTTGGAGTTGTTTTGTATCAAGGAGGCATTTTGTGTCAAAAAGAAAATTTTTTTTCTGCAATTGGAAAGATTAAAGTAAGTTGAATTGGTATCAAGATCAAGTAGGAAGAAGTGTTTAAGGATGGAAGCAATTGGAAATCTGAATTCCTTATTACACTTTGAAGATCTATGCAAGTTTGTGCTAAGTTGAATTCGGCTGAGAAGCAAAAGGATCTGCAATGAAAGAAGAAAAGAAAAAAAATCTGCCAAGGTGAGAAAAGCTGTGCCAAGGTCTTAAATGGCACGTAATAGGAGAATTGCAGCTGTCAAGTGCTAGAATCTGAATAGCAGCTGAAACAAGCTGAACTACAGCTGAAGACAATTGGAATTGAAGCTGAATTGAAGTTGAGCAGCAGCTTAACATAAGCTAAAAAATCTGAAACTTAAGCAGAAATTTTGAGCTGGTCAAGAAAAAAAGAAATCTGAACACACTGCTGGAAGGATGAATTGAAGCTGAGATACTTCGACTTTGAGTTGCTGAAATGATATAAACTGAAAAGGGAGTAAGTTGCAAGGTTCTGAATTTATTGAAGGATTGTTTGTGAAGCTGACTTGGAGAAATCAGATTGGAATGTGAAGCTGAACAAATCTGAACCAATGCTGAAAATTCTGGCCAAATTAAATTGCTGTGGAGCAATGTTCTGTTCGAAATTGCTTTGGACTGCAGCCTTACTAAATCTGTAATTCTGAGTTGCAGCTGCACAGATCAGTAACTAAACTGAAGATGAACAAATCTGAATGGAAGCTGAGCTAGGAGCTGAAGTAGGAAAATGCAGAGGAAAAAAAATCTGATCCAATGCAGGAAGCCTGTAAAATCTGAAATCAACGAATCTTGGATAAAAACTGGTCTAGATCAAAACTTTGGCAGTTGGAACTATGAGAAAAAAATCAGTAATGCAGGAAGTCTGAAACCAATCTATATATATCTGCAATTGAAGTGCAGATCATCAATTTGAAACAAATGTAGAAATGTCTCAAGTTTGCTGATATAACTTCTGGTTTTTCTGATACAAACTCTGATGCTAACTGATCCGAAGTGTTCCAAATGAAGGTTGACTCCATCACTAGGTTTGAGAGCAGAAAAAAAGAAAAAGAAAAAAAAACAGTTTGAGAAAAGAAGAAAAAAAAAGAGAGAAACAAAATGGCACAAAAATTAGAGTTTTGGCATTGCAATTTTTCTCATCCGAGTCCAAGCTTTATTCTATTTCATTTCTGACTTTACAAGAAAGAAAGAAAAAAGAAAACGAAGAATGAGAAAAGAGAAGCAAGCAAAGTTGGCACGCAAAAGAAAATTGGCACAAAGGAACTAAAGAGGTCTTTTCATCGAATTTTTGAAGGGCATGGCAAAAGTTTTACTCCATCACACTTTTGATATCACTAGAGGATTGTAAAAAGAAGCAAAGTGCATTGGAAACATTTTTGAGCAACCAAGTCCTCCACTCCATCAAATTTTCTATTTCCTTGGTTTTTATTCCACTCCTTACCATTTTCTATGTTTTCATTTGTTTTTGTAGATGTTGATCCTAATCATGAATAATGGTGGAGAGTAGACAATAAGCAAGCCTATGATAGTGCAAGAAGCATGTGTGTTTGAGTGAGCTCCATTTCCATCATCGACTTAGAACTTAAGGAGAGAGCCACCAAAATTTTCCTTGAAAGGCTAGTGAGTTGAATTCATCTCAATGAATCATGATGGATGAAAAGACTAAGTTGTTGATTTAAGGACGAGATACTAATCCAAAGAGCTTAGATTTTTTAGAATTGACAACCTTAGGTAATTTCTTTTCATTTGCTTCTAATTATGCTTAAGAAAATCTAGGGGATACATACTTAGTAGTTTCGCGAGACGCTCAAGCTTAAGTGTGGGGGAGTTGATAAGTACCATTTTGTTGATTATTTTAGTTCCTAAAATCCATGTTTGCCCCATGTTTTTCTTGCTTAATTGTGAATTTACCCTAGGTTTTAGAACTTGCTTTTATTTTGGACTTAATTGCAAATCTGTACATATTTGGATTATTTGGCCACTAAATTTTTGATATATTTTTGTAGGCATGAAAGGTTCATGGACCTAGGGCATACTGGGTCAAACTTGAGTCAGAAGTGGACCCGGATCTAGTTATCAAGCTTCGGATTAATCTGAGCCGTCCGATTCAAAAGCGGCTAGATCTGAGCCATCTGGGACCATCTGAAGCAATCCAAGCTAGGGTTAGGGTTGATCAAGTACTCTGATCATGATCTGAAGGTTTCATCCCAATCAGAGCTCATTCAACCGTTGGATCAAGCTCAGAGGGTTCTAGATCGTCCATTCAAAGATTAGGTTGATCTGGACCATCCGTTGTAAATCAGGAGGATCCGAGCTACCACGAGGCAGATCCTGACCCCTGATCAACATCATCAAAGTTTGGGTCAAATCAAAGCAAGATCAGCCGTTGGATTTTCTCAAATCAATCTGAGTCGTCCATTCTTATGTATTTAATCAAACATTTCCCAGCACTTCTCCTCGTCGCGTCTTCGCCGCAACAGTGCTTCTCTTCGTTTGTTCTTCCGTCCCTTCAGTAGTTTCTTCCATCCAAGGGCGCGACCACCTCCATTCTTCATTAGATCGAGTGCTAGATCGTTGGGAAGCTGCTTCTGTGAAGTTTCTAGCTTCGAATTGGCCAAAAACAGAGCCGAGTGAGGGTTTCCTCGGTTCTGCCATTTATTGCTTCAATCTCGATTTTGCTCCATCCTTCATCCACCCGAGCAGTTCAGTGGGGTTCTCTAGAGTGTTTGGATCATCCCCAACCCATCAGCGCAAGTGGACAAGGCGAAATTGAAGAAATCGAATGAGATTTCAGTTTGGTTCAGAGTGTGAGCTGGATTGAATAGCAGAGGTTGATTTCCACTGATTTGATGAGCTTAGGGGTTCGAGGCTCACCCTTGTGTGACGAACAAGGAGTGCTTGAGCTAAGGAAGGATCGAGGATTAGTTTACTTGGTTAATTTTCATTGTGTTTTGCTGTAATTTCAGTTCTGCACAGGAATTCTGTTTCTGAAATTTCTGGATTAACTACTTAGTTTCGTTCTTGGAATTGCTTTGCTGTAATTAGGTTTAATTCTTCAAAGTAAGTAGTTAGATAGTTTGTTTAGTTAATTTTTGTTCTCAATTTCAGTTCATTTCAGAATTCAACCCTTGCGTATCAAATCCTTGGTTGCGTGCCAACTTTATTCCTGAAAAAGTTTCTGAATTCACTCCATTTCAATTTACAGCTTGCGTATCAACTGTATCAGGTTCTGAATTGAGTGTGAATGCATATTAGTTCTTTGACTTCTGTTCTAAAACATTGGATGTGTGCCCGTGACTCTAAGTTTACTTGTTGATCTGCATTTAGTTTGAAACTGAATTTCTGCACACATTTTCGGTTCTCTTGCATTTCATAATCTGTTCCCTTGCAATTCTAGGTTCATTACTTCCTAAGTTAGTTTCGAGCAGTTATTCTCAGTTGTTCAGTTTTGATTTTGCATCCAATTAGTGGTTTAATTTCATCTCTGCTCATAGTTTCTGATTTCCTGCGATTCATTCCTGCATTTTTGCACAAAATTTCTGTGTTCTTGCATTTCATGTCTGCACTTGAATTGTTTTGATTAATCAGTGATTGTTCTCAAATTCTTTCAGACCTGCATGCTAAATTCTGAATTGTCTGTGATAGTTCTTGGCACTTAGCATCAGTTCGTTTTGGCACATAAGAATTTCTGTTCATTGTATCTAGTTTGAGTTGAGATTGTTCAAAGGTTTGATTACTGAATTTCGTAGCTACCAATTGTTTTAAGTTTGATTGTCTCTGAAAATTGCAATCACTGTTCGCATTCATTTGCTTAGCATTTAGATTGCATTAATCTCAATTTTGTTTTCAAAATTTAGTTAAGTCCCATTGATTGATTTGGTTTCCCCTTTGATTGAATTATAACTTGTCGTTGCTTGTTTAGTTCATTAGTTTAGTTTCTTTCATTTTAACTGCTATTTCATTTCTAATCGAATCCAAACCCACATTCCATTTGAAACCCCAAAATATAAACGACATATAAACACGAGCTCGAATCAAACAAATTCTCAACTAGTCCCTAGGAAAAATACGACCTGTGGCCCCTTTACTACGTTTTCATTCTTGATTGCAAAAAGGGTTTCCAGCTTTCACACATCTAAATTTGAGACCCACTTTCGTGATACCTATTTTGGATCTATCAATACTCCTACTCCATGGCTGCACATAAGGTGGACGATCCCAATTCGTCAGTGGATGACTCCCCGAAAAGCCTCCGACTAGCTCGTGTCACTCCTTATGGGCGGAGAAATCTCACCACAACACTTGCACACACACCTGAGCTTGGTAGACTACTAATAAGCTATACCCAAGCTTATTTTGTCAACCTTTGCCCAGCCAAACCGAGCTCTCTTAAATAGAGCTCATCCCTGAAATAGCCGTTACCAGTCAACTGGTACGACTAGTCCACCCGAACTTGAATGTTACAACACAACATTCGAATTTCAGCCGACACCAGTCGACTGCACAAAGGATCAGTCGACTGATCTTTCCGTACCTAATACCAGTTGACTGCCCCTAAACCTATGGTTTTGACCCCATGTACAGTCACTTAGCACTCGTCCTCGCCCAACCAACATAGACCTAGCCTTCTAACCTCCTCCATGAACCTTGCGTTCCTCGGATGACTCTTCATCTTCATGTCTTGCCTTTTGGAGCTTCGTTCGGCCTCGGTCCTTATTGTCGGGTCTTTATTTTCCAAGATGTCACTTGGACTTTTCTCCTTCATACCTGTATCATGCATTCTCACAATGCAATATCAAATACAATAATAAATCTAACTTAAACCTTTGTCCAAACATCAAAATCCAAGGTACCTAGATTGTTTTAACAATTTCCCCCTTTTTGATGTTTGACAACCCGTTTAAGTTAGGGAAACAACAACAAAGCAAATGATTATGCATAAATCATGGAACCTAACCTTAGGCTTCCCCTTTACCTAAACTCCCCCTTGAGTAGGTTTTCCTTGCAAAGGTACTTCTCTCCCTTTGCCAACAAATGCTTCCCCTTCACCTAAGCTCACCCTTGAGCTTGGATTTCTTGCAAAGGTTGCAAATGTGTGTTGGTTTCCCACTTAAACTCAATACTTCTCCCCTTTTGTCACACATCAAAAAGAGCTTCAACAATATCCCAATTATTGGATTCTTTAACCTTAAAAGACCACAAACATTATGTATTAACCCCCTAGAAGGTTATACATAAGTCCAATATCATCAAGATACATTTCAACTTTGTTGAAAACAATTTCAGCCTGTATCAATCGACTGAAATAGTTACCAGTCGACTGACCTAGTCGAAAAATCAACCTCACAGAATTATCAGTCGACTGATCTCTAAACCAGTCGACTGATACTCTAATATCAACCTATTTCAACATTTCTGACCCAAATTCATAAATACACCAAAACTTCCATAAATCTTCAAAAATTTCTAAATTTTGTAAAGAAGTTTGTGGTACCCGTGTCTACTTGGGAAAAGTACATTTAAAAATGTATATATCTCGGATCCCATGATTGACACAAAACCCAAAACTATCTAAATGGTTCAATCGAACTTTAACCTAAAATCCTATTTTTGGCCTCCTCTTGATGTATCTGCCTATATCAAACCATAATACATCCCTAACATTGGTTTATATGGCATCTATACATTAAATACCAATTTTCAAGTAATATGACCCCAATGTCATATTTTCATGCATGTAACATAAACCCAATATGCCAAAACATAAGAATTGAGACTCAAATCTATCTCCAAACCTTTTGACACACTCTATGGTATTGGTGCCGGAAGCACCAAAGTCGAACCTATGTTTTGATAAGGGCAAAAGGTTCAAAAGTTAAGATTTGGTTGTGATCTAACAAGTTTATTAAGTGTGCAGGAAAGTCCTAGGTACACTAGGCACTAAGTCCTGGTTCTATGAATTGGGCACTAAGTCCTGGTCGCGGGCTGGGCAACGAAGTCCTGACGTAAGGTTGGGCACGAAGACCTGGTGAGTAAAGCTGGGCACAAAGACCTGATCACGGATTGTTCACGAAGACCTGGTCGAGGACTGGGCACCGAAGACCTGGTGAGTGAAGCTGGGCACTAAGACCTGATTGCGGATTGGGCACGAAGACCTAGTGAGTGAAGCTGGGCAAAAGTCCAACTGGATGAGCCGGTTAGCAAAAAGGTAAATTCTCTCGAGAGGAGTAAGTGAGGACGCGTTCCCCGTAGGAGGGAACATTAGGCGTCGGTTCGACCTAGGGTTTCATTTGGGAGACCCAAAATCAGAACCAAGACAGCTCAGGCTGTAAATAATGTACTAATATTATCAATTGTATGCTTTGTATGTCATTGGAACTAACCCTGGTTGCAGAAACGAATGGAAGGAGTTTTCTGCACTCAGGCGCCTCAATGAAGTGAGGCGCCCTAGCTAGGCTAGGCACCTGTATTGAGACAGGCGCCCCAGTGAAGGGTTAAATAGAGCATTCGAAGCAAACTGCCACGCAAGCCTCTGGACCAAGTCAAGCTAGGTGCCCGTGTTAACACAGGCGCCCCAGTCAGCTCAGGCGCCCCAGTTGAAGGGATAAGCGCTGGCCGAGTCTGCGGATTAGAGTTCACGCAGGATAGGCCACGTGTCAGGCGCCCCCTTCAACACAGTCGCCCCATTGACTACTATAAAAGGGGGCTCATGCCCAAGGCTTCTACATAGATTGCTTTCAACTCTTACGCTCAAGTACTCCGCTCCGACAAGTTCCGTACTCGTGATTCAAGCGCTGACGACGACCCGCTGCTCCGGAAACTTCCAACCTCTCTAGTCGTCGGTAAAAGCTAATTTTGTTAAGTGCTGTAATTACTTTTCAATTCTATATTTGTACTCTCGACTTGTAATCTTCTACGAAAATATAGAATTGCCCATCGTAAACGGTCAAGGACCATGGGCCTTGAAGTAGGAGCCGACCGCGACTCCGAACCAAGTAAAAACAAATCGTGTTAGCGATTGGTTTTTATTTTCCGTTGTGCAATTACTCTTCGCTTTCCTAAAAAGTTTACGATCGATATTCACCCCCTCTGTCGATTCAATACGATCCCACATATGGTTCATCTAGACTTCCGGGAGAAATCCTCCTGAGATTATTTACTATGGGTTCCAATTTGGCTCCTAGACCTCCCCTTGAGCTTTTAGCTTTAGCCGCCTCTCTAGGTGACTCAACAAATATAAGACTACACCGATGTTCCTCGGTGATTCTTGGCCTACAAGCTTAACTTCCTTAACCTTAGGCACCTTGTCCATGGTTAAGTTCTTCTTTTCCTTGACTTTAAATGACTTATCCTTGCCATTTTTGGATTTTTCATCCTTGGCATAATTATATGCTACCCTAGCATATTTCCTTTCATTTGCCTTAGATATACCCAATTTGACATTTTTTTGTTTTTGACCACCCAAACACATGTCAAGTCCCCTAGGTCTAATAATGAACCTATCTAGAACTCTCTCAATTTCCTTAAGCCTTGCACTCAAGACTTGATTATCCAATTCTAGGGCTCTTACCATAATGTAAACATGTCCACCATGGACATTTCTAGACCTACCAATTTTCCTTGGCATATGTCTCTACCTCTTGGAATTAATGTCTTGCTTATTTACTATGTTCCTCCCCTTAGGCATGGCAGTTTGAGTCTTGTTTGGTATAGTCTTGGGTAATGATTTCTTAGAGTTATCTACTTTGTTAACCTTATTTCTATTATTATACCTAAATCAATGATTATGCTTGGGTAAATAATATACATTATTTGTAACAAGCATATAGAAATTTGAAATTAGATTAAATTTTAAATAAGGGATTATCTTCCCTTTTACATTTGAAGCTTCTCCTTGACTTGAGCTCTTCTTCTTCTTCAAATTCTTCAAATTTCCTAGCTTCTTGAGCTTTCTTTTCCTTCAGCATTTTGTGTGGTAGTGACCCCGCTCATCACATGTGAAGCAAATTATATGCTTCTTATCCCTAGCTCTATCCCTACAACCCTTATTAATTTTTAAATGAACTTTAACAGATTTAGGGTTTACCTATTTACCTTCTTAAGTGAAAGACACCTACTCTTGTAGTGTCTCATTTCCCCATACTCAAAGCATTTGATGTGAGATTTCCCACTCTCTCGGTAGTTGAGGTTGAGGGTTGAGCTTCCAAGATCTCCTCCACCTTGGATTGCTCTTCTTCTACCTCACTTGAGGATGCCGACGATTCCACTTCCTCCTCCTCTTCGGATATTGAACTCGATTCAACTCCCGATTAGCCCTTCTCCTTCTCCTTCCCTTGGATCAATGAGCCCTTATCCTTGGACTCCTCCACTCCTTACCCTTGTATCGAATTTTCATGTAGAGCTATTACCTTTTTCCAAAGCTCATAAGCATTCTTGTATTCTTCTACACGTGATACAATATAAGAAGGTAATAAGTTTAAAACAATTCTCGCTACCTCCTTATCCGCCTCCACTTCCTCCTTTAGATCCTTTGTCCAATACCGAGGTCGGAGGTGTTTCACCTTTTTGTCTATTGGAGCTTCGAACGGAACCTCCCAAGCAGTCCAATGGTCCTAATCTATTTGGAACCAAGTCTCCAACCGCTTCCTCCAATAATCGAAATCGTTTCGATCATATAGAGGTGGGATTCGAGTATCCCATCCTAGCAGACCTTCCGAATCCATCTTCCTCTAGCGTTTTGCTCTCCCAGCGATTAGTCTGTAGACGAGCGAACCTTCGCTCTGATACCACTTATTGGAGATCGGTGCGCCAGCTAGAGGGGGTGTTAGATCGTGTTCGGAAAGCTAGAGGGGGGGTGAATAGCTTTTCTTCGATTTCTACCTATCACGTTAGCAAACGCAAGCGGAATAACAAATAACAATAACAAACAACGCTAACCCAAACCTATTTATGTGGTTCGGAGATGACGCTCCTACTCCACGACAGTCTGTAAGGTGGACGATCCCTCGATCCTTTGGTGGATCACTCCCCAGATGCCCTCTGGCTAGCTCGTGTAGCTCCTTGTGGGTGGAGAAACCTCGCCACAATCCCAACTACACCTCTAAGTTCTTAGACTACTATTTGGCTCCTAACCAAAGTCAAATTCGTCAAGAGTCCTAGCCAAAACGAAACTCTTTTAAATAGAGCTTACCTCTGTTTTGGCCGCCACCATTCGACTGCCCCAAGGGCAGTCGGGGCCCCCACTCAAATCCGACCATTGCAAGCCTCAACGTTCGAATTCTGGTTGTTACCAGTCGACTGCCCCCGTAGCAGTCGACTGATCTTTCTGCCACTCTTATCAGTCGACTGCCTGGGGCCAGTCGACTGCCACCTAGGTTTTTCCCTTCCCGAGTACAATTCTCTCAGCACTCGACCCATAGGATTTCCCCGAGTACATTCCCTCAACACTCGTACCCTCACAACTCAGCTGACTCTTCACCGGCAGCCTCGACTATTGCCTTCGCGCCCTCTTCATCTTTGGCTCCCATCCCTCGAATGTGCACACAAGCCTCCAGCTTGCCTCCATGTCATCCTTCACGCGTGCCTCGAAGTCCTCACCCCTCGGCTCATTGTCCCTGCTATCCGTGGTCCCTCGGGTGCACACAAGTTCACGACTTGCCTCCATGCCACCCTTCACCGTACCTGATACCTTCTAGCTAATTCAATATGTGTAACCTGCAAACCAGCACACTCACATACACATATTAGAACACAAGGGTAAACCTAACTTAAATCTTTTGCCCAAACATCAAAACACATGGTCACTCCAGACCATAGATTGCCCCAACAATCTCCCCCTTTTTGATGTTTGGCAATCTGTTTAAGTTAGGGAAAACAAATAGCAAAAACACAATGCTAACAACCATTTGGACTTACGTTATCAAGGCTCCACCTTGGACTTACACCGCCAATGCATATGTCATGCAAACATGGATCCTATCCCAAGGCATCCCCACACCTAACCTCCCCAAGTTAGGAATTTTTACCAAAACGGGCTTTTCAAAACCTTCCCAAGGCTCCCCCTATATTGGACTTACAAAAACTTTTTAAGAACCTCTCCAAGTTCCCCTTACGCCACAAATGGAGCAACCATGCTCCCCCTTTACCTAAGCTTCCCCTAAACCTAGGGTTTCTCGCAAAGGCGTGTTTGGTTTCCCAAATTAAACTCAACACTTCTCCCCCTTTGCCATACATCAAAAAACTCCAACAATTTCCCCCTTATTGGACTCTTTAACCTCTAAATGATTATAAACACAGTGTATTAACCCCTCACAAGGTTCCACACTTGTTACACATCAATTGGACATTTTTTAATGGTTGAAAACCCAAATCAGCCTGTACCAATCGACTGCCTCCTGGGCCAGTCGACTGACACTCTGAAAAATCAAATTTTAGCCTTCTGAACCTAATTTCAGAAATGCGGCAGAAATTCCACAAATCTCCAAAAATTCTCAAATTTTGTGGAGAGGTTTGTGGTACCCATATATACTTGGGAAAAATACATCCAAAAATATATTCATCACCATTCCCAAGATTGACATAAAATCCAAAACTACCTAATTAGTTCAATTAAACATTAACCTAAAGTCTTAGTTTTAGTTTCCTCTTGATGTCTTTGCCCATACCAATCCACAATGCATCCCTAGCATTGATTTATATGGTATTTACACATCAAAAACCATTTTTCATGCTTTATGACCCCAATGTCACATTTCCATGCACAAAACTCAAAATTATCGTGCCAAAACCCAAAAATTAAGACTCATGTTCGGCTCCAATTCTTTTGGCACACTTCATGGTCTATCTAGACCTCTAGGAGAACACCTCTCGAGATCCATTCACCATATATTCCAAAGGCTCCTAGAGCTCCCCCTTAAGCTCTTAGCCCTAGCCACCTCTTTAGGTGACTCAACAACCACTAGGTCACACCGATGTACCTCCGGTGACTCTCGACCTACAAACTTAACTTTCTTAACCTTAGACACCTTGTCCTTGGTTAAGTCCTTCTTTTTCCCTTTAAATGACACTTCCTTGCCATTTTTGGACTTCTCCTCCTTGCCATACTCATATGCTACCCTAGCATATTTTTTCCCATTGGCATTGGAGCTCTTAGATTGGTATCCCAACCCCGATCTATCATTGTTGGGTTTTAGACCATCCAACATCATATCTAAACCCTTAGATCTAACCGTGAATCTTTCTAGGGTCTTTTCCAACCTATCAAGTCTTGCCCTCAAAGCTTGATTTTCCCTTTCTAGGCTTTTAACCCTAGAATCCACATGTCCACCTTGGACATTCCTAGACCTACCCACCTTTCTAGGCATATGTCTCCCCTTCTTGGGATTTTTGCCTTGATCCTTAGGTCTAAACGTCTTGGATTTATTATGATGCATGACCTTTCTAGGGTTTTGATCTACCTTGTTAACCTTATTCTTATCATTATACTTAAATCCATGATTATTCTTAATGAGTATGTAGGAATTTGAAATTGGATTGAATTTTAAACACGGAATTACCTTCCCGTTTACCTTTGACGCTCCCCCTTGACTTGAGCTCCTCTTTTTCTCCAATTTCTTCAAGTGTGTCAATTTCTTAATTTTTTCCTTTCTTCGGGCACTTGGTGTAGGAATGTCCATGCTCACCGCACGTGAAGCAAATTATATGCTTCTTATCCTTCTTTGCTCCATCCTTACAACTCATGTTAGTTTTCAAATTATTTGAATTGAGTTTAGGGTTTACCTCCTTTTTCTTACCCAATGGACATTTGTCTTGTAGTGTCCCTTTTGATTACACCCAAAGCAAATTATGTGCTCCTTTGATTTTGCTTTGGTGGAGGTGGAAGCTTCTTCTTGCTCCGGTGTTGAGGATGGTCTTTCCTCCCTCTCAATCCTTGATGTGGAGACTTTTTCAATTTTTTCCTCACTTGAGGATGTGGACACTTCTTCCTTCTCTTCCTCTTCGGATGTTGAACTTGACTCAACCTCCGATTGATCCTTTTTCTCCTCTTCTTCTTGTCATTGTGTCGGATTCTCATATAGAGCTATTACTTTCCTCCATAGCTTATATGCATTCTTGTACTCTTCTATATTTGACACAATATGTGAAGGTAATAAATTCAATATAATCCTAGTTACCTCCTTATCTGCCTCCGCTTCTTCCATTTGACTCTTGGTCCAATACCGAGGTTGGAGGCGTTTCCCCTTCTTGTCCGTTGGAGCTTCAAATGACACTTCCAATGTCGTCTAATGATCTCAATCCATTTGAAATCATGTCTCCAACCGTTTCCTCCAATAATTGAAATCATCTTGATCGTATGGAAGTGGAATCCTAGTATCCCATCCAAGTGGATCTTCCGATTCTATCTTCCTCTAGCATCTTTTGCTCTCCCGGCGGTTAGTCCGTAGATGAGCGCACCAAGCTCTGATACCACTTGTTAGATCGTGTTCGGCAAGCTAGAGGGGGGGTGAATAACTTTTCTTCGATTTCTACCTATCATGTTAGCAAACGCAAGCGAAATAACAAATAATAATAACAAACAACGCTAACACAAACCTATTTATGTGGTTCGGAGATGACGCTCCTACTCCACGACAGTCCGTAAGGTGGACGATCCTTCGGTGGATCACTCCCCGGATGCCCTCGGTTAGCTCGTGTAGCTTCTTATGGGTGGAGAAACCTCGCCACAATCCCAACTGCACCTATGAGTTCTTAGACTACTATTTAGCTCCTAACCAAAGCCAAATTCGTCAAGAGTCTCAGCCAAAACGAAGTCCTTTTAAATAGAGCTTACCTATGTTTTGGCCGCCACCAATTGATTGCCCCAAGGGCAGTCGACTGCCCCCACTCAAATCCGACCGTTGCAAGCCCCAACATTCGAATTCTAGCTGCTACCAGTCGACTGCCCCCATAGCAGTCGACTGATCTTTCTGCCACTCTTATCAGTCGACTGCCTGGGGCCCAGTCGACTGTCACCTAGGTTTTTCCCTTCCCGAGTATAATTCTCTCAGCACTCGACCCCTAGGATTTTTCCGAGTACATTCCCTCAGCACTCGTAGCCTCACAACTCAGCTGACTATTCACCAGCAGCCTCGACTGTTGCCTTCGCGCCCTCTTCATCTTTGGCTCACATCCCTCGGATGTACACACAAGCCTCCAGCTTGCCTTCATGTCATCCTTCACGTATGCCTCGAAGTTCGTGCCCCTCGGCTCATCGTCTCTGCTATCCATGGTCCCTCGGTTGTACACAAGCTCATGGCTTGCCTCCATGCCACCCTTCACCGTACATGAAGCTGTCCAGCTAAGTCAATATATGTAACCTGCAAACCTGCACACTCACATACACATATTAGAACACAAGGGTAAACATAACTTAAACCCTTCGCCTAAACATCAAAACACATGGTCACTCCGGACTATAGATTGCCCCAACAAGGGGTGAATAGTTCGTTGCCCCCAATGCGTCATTTCTCCTACACGTGTTAGCGTGCACAAGCGGAAATACAAGCTACTAATAAAAATACAAACACTAACATCAAATCTTTACGTGGTTCGGAGATAATACTCCTACTCCACGGCTGTCTGTAAGGTAAACGATCCTGATCCGTCGGTGAATGACTCCCCGGAAAGCCTCCGGCTAGCTCGTGTCGATCCTTGTGGGTGGAGAAACCTCACTATAACACTGGCACACACCTAAGCTTGGTAGACTACTAATAAGCTTTACCCAAGCTTATTTCGTCAACTTTTGCCCAGCCAAACCGAGCTCTCTTAAATAAAGTTCATCCCTGAAATAACCATCACCAGTCGACTGGTGCACGTTCGAATTTCAACCGACACCAGTTGACTGCACAGAGGATCAGTCAACTGATCTTTTTGTGCCCAACACCAGTCGACTGCTCCAAGGAGCAGTCGACTGCCCCAAACCCTAAACCTAGGGTTTCAACTCCGAGTACAGTCACTCAGCACTCGTCCTCGCCCGACCAACCTAGACCTAGCCTTCTAGCCTCCTCCATCAGTCTTGCATCTCTCGGATGCCTCTCCATCATTCACGTCTTGCATTCTGGAGTTTCCTTCGGCCTTGGTCTTTGTTGTCCGGTCTTTTTTTTTGCTAAGATGACACTTAGACTTTTCTCCTTCGTACCTGTATTATGCATTCTCACAATGCAATATCAAATACAACAATAAACCTAACTTAAACCTTTGCTCAGACATCAAAATCCAAGGTACCTAGATTGCTAACGGGAACTACAGATAGAAGCAAGAAGTACCCGTCTCAAAGTGGAGTCTGTATCAAATGAGAATCTCTCGTCCAATATTCAGCAATAGTAAACACTACAAAAAAAAAGGTACTTTGCGGCGGTTTTTGTTGAGATTTACGGCGGTTTCCAAACGACGGTAAATGTTTTGCCGGCGGTTTACAAAACCGCCGCCGATAACGGCGTCTTTAAATAATTTAGCGGCGGTTTGATTGAACCGCTGGAATAACCGCAGCCATAATACATTTTCCGGCGGTTATTTTGCGGCGGTTCCATAGTGGCGGTTTTAACCACCGATAAAACTATCACTCGATTTAGGTTGATGAATTTTTTGTGGCAGTTTTTGCAATATTAAAACCGCCGCAAAATTAATGGTTGTTTCTAAATTATCTGTTTTAGTGGCGGTTTGAACCGCCACAAAAACCACTAGAAAAGGTTCAAAGCCGCCGGTAAGCCGCCGGTAAATGATTTACCGGCGGTTTTGAAACCGCCACAAATCAAATTACCGGCTGTTTTGAAACTGCTGCAACACCACCGTAAATAATTACTGGCGATTTTAAAACCGCCGCAAATGGCAAATTCAATCGAAAATATTTATTTGGTTTTTCATTTCAATATTTTATTTGAATGACAAACAAGTTAAACACTTGTGTAATATTAAAGGAAAATTTTCATAGCTAGTAGTTAAATACATTCAAATGAATGTCTACAAAAGTAAATGCTCAAAAAATAAAGTACTAACAACAAAAAATGTTTGAAGTGAAATCTAAACAAAAATGGGGGTATACCACTCAACAAAAATATATAACATAGCAGCAGCAGTTCAAACTTCAGCTTCTAGTCTGTAATGCTTGCAAAGTACTTGAGGAGTAGCATAGTATTGGCTTCCAACCACATCAGTAAAAATTTGACCTGAATGAATAATGAAAACCAAGTTATATCTCTTCAAAATTAATCAGCAAGGAAATGATAATGCATAAAAACTAGTTCGTGGGAGAGGTATGGAAACTGATTGTATGGAAACAAACTGGAAGACTGAAAGAATTTGTATGGTTCTTTGTAGGGAATGAGAGGCATGTAACTTCTTATTCACTAATACTTTCCAATAAGCATAATACCATAACATGAGTGCTGAGAAACAACATTTCCACCATATTTAAGCATCTATAAGTGTTGTTTCAACTAAAGTCTATTTTTAGCAACTCCAAATTCTTACTTGGATGAGATTGAGTGAGCTTGATTCTCCTCAAATATTATTAGAATGTTGCTACAGAAATAAGAAAGTTACAATTTCAAATTTGAACACAATTGCACTAAATTACAAAACACATACAATGCCTCAATCGCACAAATGAAAGGGACAAAAGGTGCGATGAGATAATGTGGCTGCATCTCAAGACACTAGAAAGAAAAATAAGAGTAGATGATATATGAATTTTCATCTTAACCATCTGTTCAAATGCATGCAGTTGAGAGTCCTAGCAACCATTCTAGCAAGTGACAGAACCAAACGCTATGTTCACAAATCTTAAAGATAATATTTTATTCTATTTTGATCTGTAGTTGCTAAGCATATCGACACAGCCTAACCATATGAAGAACCTAACAATAGACAAAAGTGAATTTATTTTAGCAGAATGATAAAAATGTTTCTAGCAAAATAATAAAATATTGCTAACAAGAAAATAATAGATTAGAGTTTTAACATATTAAAAACTAACAAAAGGTATGAAGTGTATGAAAACTAACAAAAGGTTTGGGATGAATAAATTTTGCACAAGGGAAAATTCCCTCTATTTGCCATAGATATTGAGTGGAAAAAATCAAAATCATTGAACATATGGTATAATGTGTGGGGAAAAAAAAATCTTAGGCTGTGCCTAGTGGAATGAACTACCATATCTTTTGGCTTAAGAGAACTAACATTGAGATTCCCATTTTATTTGTTAAAAAGCAAGAACAAAGTTATCAACAAACTTCCCTTTAAAATGTCATAATAAACACACACAAAAATCTCAATGTTGTACCCGAAGGGAGATGCCCCCTATTTAAAGGGGAAACAAATCTAAGTATAACATTCTCATGCATTTGCATCTAAACAGAAACTTACAAAGAGGAACGAAAGAAGCTGGCATTTTAGGGACACACACTTCCATATGCCAACGCATCCCATTAATTACACCCAACCCAATGTTTCATTTTCAAGCCACATACAAAAATGATAGAGAACTCATTAAAGAGTATGAAGGTTTACAAAACTACACAATATAAAAGCCCAAAAAATGAGTCGATGTTCAGAATTCAACTCAAAACAGAATATAAAAGCATTCATACCATTGTCAACTTCGGTTGAACATCAAGCATCAAGCATTCATTAACTTGAACTTCGGTTGGAACGATCATCACAGTGTTGAGCATCATGACTAGCTAAGGAAGACGGTCTTACACCCACTGAGATTGGTGCACTCCCTTCATCTGGGGCCTAAAATTATAAATAGAAGATACAATTGTCAACTGAAGCTATGGATACACAAGAGCATGCAATTAAATAATACACAAGAGCAATTAAATACTTTAATATTAAATACAATTAATAACTGAAGCTATGGATTAAAAGTGCATCCTTGCATTACATACGTACCATCACAGCTGAAGATATAGATTAAAAGTGATTCCTTGCATTAATAGCTGAAGCTATTTAATACTTTAACATTAAATACAATTAACAGCTAACTAATTTTAAAAGTGCTAACATACATACCATCACATTAATCAAAGCAGCCAATTCAGGTGGCAAATTGCTTCCTTGCATTTGCAGCATATATTTAACAGCTCCCTCTATTGCTTGTCTTTTAGATCTTTCCGCTTCAATCATTGATTCCAGATTCTACACCTTTACTCGAGAAGCTTCTAATTCAGACTTCATCTCAGTCATATACGTTTGCAATCTATGATCAACAGGTGTATTTGAACATGCAGTTTGACCAAAGACTTGAGTAGGACATGACCCATAACCCACACCTCGAACTCGACCAGAGTGCTCCTTCCCTATAGCTTGAGAAAGTGAATCATTTTTTGAAAATCCCTTAGAGGAATCATCTTCACGCTCAATATTCATAATTTTTTCCTACATACATAAATTTAATCAATTATTAATTAAAAATGAAGTACCATTTTTCTGAAAAAATTACGGTATGACAACTTTAATTAATACAAAACTTACACCAATGACTTGAGCATTGTCATGAATATAAGAACCATCCTTTTTCTTATGCAACATAACCCATAACTACCCTGTACTAATGCTGCTTCCACGTTGTCGTTCCTATATGTCATTATTGATATATAGTCAATAATTAAACAAAACAAAATGAACCAATACGTCAATTAAAGGGTATATCACCTCTTCATGTTTTCTCCTTGCTATTGTTTTTGAACCACCTGTGTGGGTGTATAATTGTTTCTTTCAATTTTTAGCATTTTTCTTGCACATGTCCTATTATATTGCATAATCAAAAATAGAGAAAAAATACCTTAGATTCAAACACTAAGAGAAGCTCAAACACTAAGGGAAGCTCAATACCTGGGTTTTCTCACTCAAGCGGTACTCAATGAACCATCTCCAATGGTTTTCATCAATTCCAGGAGGTCGCTTTGCAACATTTTCTTCCATGCTCAAAGTACTATCAATATTGCATGTAGGACAAGCTAGCTTACCATATGTGTTCCACCCAGACAATGTACCTAAATCAGGAAAATCACTAATTGTCCACATTAATGCTGCACGCATTTTAAAGCTTTCATTCGATGAAGCATCAAATGTTTCAACACCATCCCATAACACTTTCAACTCATCAACTAAAGGTTGTAAGTAAATGTCTATGTCATTCCCTGGCATTTTCTTACCTGGAATGATCATCGAGAGAATGAAGTTAGTTTGTTTCATGCATGTCCAAGGAGGGGTATTGTATGGAATGAGAATCACACGCCAAATGCTATAATTAGTGCTCATATTTCCAAAAGGATTAAATCCATCACTAGCTAAGGCTAGGCGAACATTACGTGCATTCGAAGCAAATTCAACAAATGTAGAGTTAAATCTTTTCCATGCCTCAGCATCTCTCGGATGCCTCAAGAAGCCATCCTTATTACTGTCCACAGCATGCCATTTCATATCATCAGATGTCTTACTACACATGAACAATCTTTGCAACCGAGGAATTAGAGGAAAATAACGAAGAAACTTTGCTGGTTGTTATTTTTTCTTTTTAGTAATATCAAGTTGATGTCCAGTAGAAGAATTTTTCCACCTAGATGTGTCACATCGCTTGCAATCATTCAAACTTTTATCAGGTCCCCAATATAGCATGCAATCATTTGGACATGCATCTATCTTCTTATAATTAAGACCAAGTTTTTTTATAGTCTTTTTGGCCTCGTATAATGATTTTGGGATCTTTGCATGCTCAAAGGCATCATGCAACAACTCTATTATCATTGACAAGGCCTTGTCACTCATCCCACAAATGCACTTGATGTGATACAACTTTACTAAAAAAGATAGCTTTGAGTATTTTGAGCATCCTTCATATAATTCTTGTTCCCCATCTTTAAGCAAATCATAAAACTCTTTAGCTTTATCACTCGGACCTTCCTGTACATGCGGCATTCTTCCTTCACCTTCATTTATCGGATCATGCATTGTGGAATCTTCACTGGCATGTGGTCTAGGGAATATAAAAGCATCTTGTATCATGTCACGCATTGGATCTTCAGAAGATTTAGTATGTTGTGCATCATGCCTATAACTAGAAGTCTCTCCTTCACCTCTCTCACCATGTAATAGCCAAACTGTATAACCCGATGGAAAGGGTCTTAACAACAAATGATCATACACTTCTTCTCTAGTCTGAAATAGTCTAAATCCACAACGAGAACAAGGACACTTTATCCTATTATCGGATGATGCATTAGCAAATGCAAAGTCCAAAAATTTCAATAATCCATCCATATATTCGGGAGAGTCTCGCGGCTTCAAAATCCAAGTTTTGTCCATATCTAATTCAATAGTAGATAATTAAATTAAAAGCACACTAAAGTGGGGGCTCAAATAGAAACTACCTAAGACATATAAGAATTTGAAAGTGTATAAGACATTTCACAAACAACACATAAGGCATAAAAAACCACAAGCACATGAACTCAAGTCAGAAAATCTACCAAATATGGAGTTTTTTATCTATAAACTCAAAGCTGCCCAACTACTAAGATTAAAATAGCAATCTCACAGAAATACTGAGTATGAGTGCTCTAACCACCTACACAAGGTTGAAAATTTGTATAAATTGTAAATTGTATCTCTGAATAATTGGTGAAATTATTCAATCAAATACTCAATAAAGCAACTGATTTAAATTGGTGAAATCAATACTTGAAATTTTCTAAATTGGTGAAATATTCAATACTCAATAAAGCAACTGATTTAAAATACTCAATAAACCACCTACTCAATAAAATACTCATTGAAATCTAAATTGGTGAAATTTTCTAAACTTTGCATACTTGAAGCAACTGATTTAACTATGATTTACCAAATACCTGCCTTGAGTAAAGCACTCTTCGTTGGTGGCTGTCGGCTAGAGGTGGAGAAGAAGAGAGAGGGGGAACTGCAACGTTGGTGGCTGTCGGCTAGAGGTGGAGAAGAAGAGGAGAGCGATGTGGAGAAGAAGAGGAGAGCGATGTGGAAAGAAATGTGGAGATCGAGCCTCTCGGTTGGCAGCGCTGGGAGATTTGTGTGCGGCGCTGGGAGCTGGAGCCTCTCGGTTGGCGGCGCTAGGAGATGGAGCCTCTCGGTTGGTGGCAACCGGCGCTGGGAGATGGAGCCTCTCGGTTGGCGGCGACCGGCGCTGGGAGATGGAGCCTCTCGGTTGGCGGCGACCGGCGCTGGGAGATGGAGCCTCTCGGTTGGCGGCGCTGGGAGAGCGATGTGGAGATGGATCGCTGGAGAGATTTGTGTGCGGCGCTGGGAGAGAATTGGGTTGCTGCGTGCGTGGGTTAGGAGAGGAGAAGTAAGGGTTTTCTTTTGATTAAGATCTGAGCCGTTGAATTGGGATGAAGATTTAGCCGTTGGATCGGTTCACTTTTGATCTGAGCCATCTGATTTAAGTGATAAGGAAGATATTGATCTTGAAACCGCCGCGAATCACTAAACCGCCGCGATTCAAAAATTAACCGCCGCTAAATAATTTAATTTACGACGGTTATTGTAAACCGCCGGAAAACACATAATATAGTGGTGGTTTAGCAAACCGCCGCTAAAAAATCGCCGCTAAGCACCACTTTTCTAGTAGTGAAATCAAATCAATGTCTTGTATCAAAGGACATATTAAATAGTTACCATAGCAAATAATTACTAACTAAACTAGATACTAAACTTAATTAGTATTGTTTCAATCATGTTGATCGTTAATTAAATCTAATTAATGATTCACTCCAATTAATCCCATTCCCTAATTAAATTAGGATAAACTATACTAACCATTTATACGAATCAAGTATCCTACTAGAATTCTAATCAAGATTCAGATGATCTTAACTGGTGCGTTCCAGAGAAGAAGAGAAAGGAGGAATCTGATAAGGGTCGATGGTGATGAGCGCAGATTTGCGTCGACCGGAGAGATTGATTTGGAGCAAATCTCGTGCGGAGGGAGAGAAGACGAGGAAGAGAGGTGAGGAAGAGAGGTGAGGTCAAGAGGAAGGAGATCAATCTCGACGTTGGACGAATGTGAGGAGAAGAGGAGAAGTGAAGGTATTTTAAGGGATGACACTTTTGCACAATAACCCTCCAAACTCAGCCATTCCAGGTTAAATCCCTAGGCATGGGTTTTAAGTACTTAACCCCTCCCATTTTAGCTAATTCCATTTCAACTCTCCTCAAGTTTCATGATCTAATCAATTAACCCCTTTAAGTATTGTCCAAAGGAACGGAAGCGGAAAATAACTTTTTAAATTTTTTTGAATCGCGTCAAAAGTGACGGATTTAACCAAAAAAAAAAAAAACTAGAACTCTTAAAAAAAATATTATATTTATTCTAATTCCAATTATTAATTTAAAAATTACTATTTCCGGTATATAGCAACCGCCGTAGAATTCTCACCGGACCTGCCGCAGCATGCTCCCAGTTGCGGACCTCCTCGGCGCAAGTTGCCATGGGGCCAGGTATGTTCCGTCTCCAGAGCCCGTCGGACAAATTGGCCCTCTTCGCAAGCACTTCCGATTCTCACTCCTCGTCGACCCATTCAGGCCAAAGGGCAGCATCCCATGTGATAGGGGGATCATGCTCCAAGTCCACGTAGAAAAAAATCAGGATCAAACGACTGAAAGTTAGGGAATCGAAAGCAGCTTCCAGAAATAGAAATTTTAACAAACACAGTGAATTTTTGGGACCATGCACTCAAGCCAAAAGTCACTTGGCAGTTAAAATTACGAGTTAAAAAATATAAATAATTTTATATTATCTCGTACAAGATCACGCCACTAATAACATTTTTATTCTAAGAAAAATAATGATTTAGTCGCGCATGAAATTTCAGAGATAAAAAAAAAAGTTGTGGAACAAAACAGCAGCTTGGAAAAACAGGAACGACTTTGGCAACCCAAAAACACTTCCTCGACTCTGGGAACTCGAACACAGCAGTCTTCCTCGACTCCGGGAGCCTAAAAGCACTTCCTGTGGACGATGGACGGCCCGGATTCATCGTACTCCACTTTGGAAATCCACATCTGTTGTAATTACCAAAACTCACAGGGGTAAAATTAGGAAGATATAATAATTAGGGGCGTGTTTATAATTTTTCAATACCTGTTGGAAGGTGCTGAGCGAAGCGAGGATGGAGCCTCCGATCCAGACGCTGTACTTTCGTTCCGGCGGGGCGACCACCTTGATCTTCATGCTGCTGGGGGCCAGGGCGGTGATCTCCTTGCTCATGCGGTCGGCGATTCCGGCGAACATGGTGGTGCCGCCGCTGAGAACGATGTTGCCGTACAAGTCCTTCCTGATGTCCACGTCGCACTTCATGATGGAGTTGTAAGTGGTTTCGTGGATGCCGGCAGCTTCCATTCCGATCATGGATGGCTGGAACAGAACCTCCGGGCACCTGAACCTCTCGGCGCCGATGGTGATCACCTGCCCGTCCGGCAACTCGTAGTTCTTCTCGACGGAGGAGTTGCTCTTCGAAGCCTCCAGCTCTTGCTCGAACTCCATTGCCACGTAGGCGAGCTTCTCCTTGATGTCCCTGACGATTTCCCGCTCGGCGGAGGTCGTGAAGGAGTAGCCTCTCTCGGTGAGGATCTTCATCAGGGCATCCGTGAGGTCGCGGCCGGCGAGGTCCAGGCGAAGGATGGCATGAGGCAGAGCATATCCTTCGTAAATCGGGACGGTGTGGCTCACACCATCGCCGGAATCAAGCACGATACCGGTAGTGCGACCGCTGGCGTAGAGGGAAAGGACGGCCTGGATGGCGACGTACATCGCCGGAGCGTTGAAGGTTTCGAACATAATCTGCGTCATCTTCTCTCTGTTGGCCTTGGGGTTGAGCGGCGCCTCGGTGAGCAAAATGGGATGCTCCTCCGGCGCGACACGAAGCTCGTTGAAGAAGGTGTGGTGCCAGATCTTCTCCATGTCGTCCCAGTTGTTGACGATGCCGTGCTCGATGGGGTACTTCAGAGTCAGAATGCCTCTCTTGGATTGAGCCTCGTCGCCGACGTAGGCGTCCTTTTGGCCCATTCCGACCATCACGCCGGTGTGGCGAGGCCGGCCGACGATGCTGGGGAACACAGCTCTCGGCGCGTCGTCTCCGGCGAAACCAGCCTACAAAAGTGTCGATCGCCCCTGTCAGACCGACCTGCACAACGGCGGGCGGTATTCAAATCAAGTAAGTAATTACTAGCTAGTGCCTGACCTTGACCATTCCGGTGCCGTTGTCGCAGACGAGTGGCTGGATATCCTCACCTTCGGCCATTTTCTCAGGTTCTGCCAAGCCAATTTACAAGTTCGTTATCAAAAGAATTCAGGAAAGAAATTAAGACGATCATCAGAAATTAAAGTCAGAAAGGCCTTAATTACGCTGGATATTGCGCAGGGGATTGGGGAAGAGGAGATGAGCCGGAGAACAGGGGAGGCGAAGCGGTGATGGTTGAGGAAACGGTGGGGGTTTAAATAGGAACAAAAGGGGGAGGAGGAGGATGGGGAGGTCGTGCGTTTCGGCAACGAGAACGTTGGGGTATCGAACACTGCGATGATAAAAATGAGGCGAGGCGCATGGGCGGCCTGCGGGAGCGGCCAGCCCACGGAGATCCGAAATAATAATAATAATAATAATAATAATATAATAATAATAATAAAACATCTAATCGAATATTTATCTTTAAAATATCTCTTATCTTAAGATTTTTATAACAACTACCTGATAATTACTGTAATATTGTAAAATTTGTTTTTATTTTTTTCAATATATTTAGAATGTAACTTAATTAAAATAAAATAGACCATTTTTTCACATGGTAGGTTAATCTTAAAATATTGGACTTTGAAATTTTAATTTTAAATTGAACAATATTATATTAAAATATTATTTATTAATTTGATTATATAACTGTTACAATATATAATACCTAATATAATATTATAAAAAGTACTTGGTAGCTTATACGACTATTTTAAAGTGATTTTGATTTATTTTAAATGATTTAGATGTAGATTAAATAATTTTGATTAAGTTTGTAAATATTATTGTGATATAATGGTGCTTTGAGTTTAAAATTGAGTGTTCAAAGTTTTGGAATTTAAAAATTATCCATTTTACCTTAATCAAATCTATCTATTAATATCTATAAAACATAATTTTATATGTAGACGTGGCATTTAGAGAGCAATTATAAAAATGGACAAAGAACAGTAAAGCAACTCATACCTTTCTCGGCCTTTTGATTAAGATCAAGTGTGGTATCTGTTCTTATCAGTTTAATATCTGTAAAATTACTTTTCATTTTAATTTTTTATTTAATAATAAAAATTGACATATATATATATATATATATATATTATCACTAAATATGTTATTTGAATTATGTAAGATTCCTGTATCGTATGAGTATTATACTAGTTGAATTCGTAAATTCATCCTAAATTATTTTTAGCAACTATTGAATGATTTATGCATCGGCTACATGATGGTTGTTTAATAATGTTGAGATAAAAAATATTTTGGAGATAAAATTATATAATGAAATACGTTTTTTGATTTTTTTTTTTTTTTGGTATGCCATCTACCAAAAAAGAAAAATATTATGAACAAATCGATAATCATGAGTTTTGTTTAAATCGTTAATTGAAATATAATCTCTATAAATCCCGTTCCCCTTTCTCGTAATTGCTACGAGGGCGCGGGTTCTAAGAACAGCAGCAACTAGGATCGATTGGTCCGTCGGAGGATTCGAGCGATGAGGCCGATCAGGCTTCCGGAGCCGCCGAGCGGCGGGATGGGCGTGCCGGATATCTTCGAGGGCGGAGTTGACGTCATCAGACGGGCGATGGTGATCAGCAACGGAATCACGGGGGCCGAGAACCAGAGTATCGGCCTTGTTCGTGCACTTGGGCTGGTGGACAAGCTCTCGATTTACGTAAGATTTTCGGTGACTTTTTTTTTTGTTACTATGGAGAACTAGAAGGAAGAATAGCGATTTTTCTAGGAATTGATTGACATTGTGCCTTCTGGGGAAATGTAGGGTTGGACTAGAATCAACCAACATGTAAAAACTGAACTGGAAGGAGTGTTTTGTCGTTTTCCTGGTAGGGTTTCCCCCTCTGTAAGTTCTGAAAGATTGGCTATTTGGCGGATAATTCACTTAGTAAATGAATGTTGATGTTAGGATATGTCATTCATCAGAATTTAACCATAGTTTACAAATTTTTAGGGTTTTTCTTCCATTGATTGTTAGATTCAGTTGGTGAATCTTTGCCATGATGCCATGTTTTAATTTCTCAAATATTTTCTCACTAACTTGTAGCGTGTAACAAGACCAAGAGGGGGTGTGAATGAGTGGCTTCATTGGCTTCCTATCTCTCTTCATAAAATATTGGACTGCCTAATTAGACAAATATTTACCGACTCAAGATTTGCTATCTCGCCTCCAGAGATGAAGTCGTTCCCATTTCCTGTTCAGAGTGGCGCATATACTGGCTTGTTATCCATTCTAGAGAAAGATGGCAGGAAAATTGCTTCTATCGCTTCTGAAACATATAAAAAGTGAGACATTCTTTCCTTGTATTTTTGATAGAGAAAAATCACTTTTAAAATGTTGCATCAAAAAAAAAATTGTATCTTATTATGACTAGAATCTTTTACAATTGATTTTACTGAAAAAAGAATGATACATGTTTTTCTTTTGTCATTTTCTCATGTTGACAGGCTGGTGATTTCACTGTTACTTTGTTTTATATACGAGTTCTTGTGAAATTTGCACTTGATGTAGGAAATTTTGGTTAGGCCATTGATCAATAACTTCTCCTTTGTCTTGAATCTTAATCAACTTGCATACATGTAGATGTGAAACTACAAAATATAGATAACCTAGGTTGAAGTCATGGAAGACAACATCCCACGGATGCAAGCTTTTTGCTACAAAAGTGTTGCTACAAAAAGTTAACATAAAGTGTTTCATCTTGTATAGTGATAGGAGCATTAACTAATCCCAAATAGTTAAGAAAATATAGCTTGATGGTTGATGATGGTCGTGATGATAGTGATTGGAGCAATACCGAAATGCTTAATGTGATAATTAGTCATGAGGAACGAAAACACATTTTCCTAAACATGGTGAAAAAAATTGATTGATTAAACTTGTGAAGTCCTTTTAGCGACTTTGTCAGAAAATATCTTTGCGGGGTTTGCATGATACCTTATGATTGTTTGTAGTGGAGAGGTCTGTTTGTCACCAAATCGTATGCGAGATGACATTTTGGCATCAACAAAGTAACATCTTTCTAGTGGCAGTGGTTTGATAAAAGGGCAACCTGGTGCATGAAGTTCCCGCCATGCGGGGTCCCAGAGAAGGGTCTATTGTACGCTGCCTTACCCTACTTTGTAAGAGGTTGTTTCCAGGATTCGAACCCATGACCTTTTAGGTCCAAGGCCAACTTTACCATTGCGCCAAGGCTCCCCTTCCAATGGTTTGATATGAGATTGAAATAAAATTTTGGAAAAAAGATAGAGTTAGAATAGAATAGGATGATTTGGTCTTCCCTAATTATAAAAACTTATGCCATCCCCTAGGCATATATTGAAGGGGAGTGAATAACCATATATGTGAATGGAAAAGAGGTGTAGAAGAAAGAGGCTCCATTGTGAATATAACTTTAGTCCCACATTGGAAATTTCAAGACATATTGGTTGGTTTATATTGATTCACAAGCATTGATGTTGTGAACAAATGCATGGGGAGAGACTCTCTCTCACACGTGGGCTCGCAAGGGTGTAAATTCAGGGCCTGGATTGCACTACATCAAGTTGACTCGTATGCCATGACTTGCGCACGTCAAATGCCTGACAAAATTTATCCAAATGAATGAATCTGTGTTTGCTAGTTGCTCAAATGTAATAGATACATTAATCATTGATTAATGGTGAATCTGTAACCTCTTTTTCAGTTAGAGGAGTTAATGACATTAAATGCCTTTAATTCTTCCTTTTGAATGTTGAAAGGGTCTAAGCTCCTATATAAGGCAAGCATAGATTTTCCTCCACCTTCATTCCCTCAAGTCTTCTCTCCATCGCACCGTGCATTTTCACTATGTGGTTTACCCATGATAGCAATCAGGTTAGGGTATTTTCTCAGTTCACTATGAACAACTAGTGCTTGGTTGTGTATGTGGTTCTGCCGTTGTATCCTAGGAAACGGACGTTCATCATAATCACGAAGCACAGCCGAAAGAGGACAAATCTGTTTTAAGAAAACGGTGTCACGCAGGTCTCGACAACTCTTTCTTCCAACTGGATCTCGAACATCTCAACCTCGGGTCTCGGACATCTTGGTCTCGACCTCTCTCAGCCTCGGACATCTCGATCTCGGCCTGTCTCAGTCTCGGACATCTGGGTCTCGACCTCTCGAGGCCTATCTCGGCCAAATCTTCGAGGCAGCTCAGTTTTCCAAGCAGCTCTTCCTTCCTGTTTGGCAACCTGAGATTATTAGCTGAGGTTATCTCAACAAGCCTGTAGTTGTTTTTTTAAATATATTTCAATTCAACAATTATCCCTTTAATCTCCGGCCAGCAATCTTTATTGTGGAAGATTGTCCAACATATATGTTGGCATATGACATTATGTATTGTGTAATCTAAAGTCATTATTTGTCCTTTTCATCTTATTTGGCCTTGGGGTGATCCCAACGTGCCAAAAAGGTGTCTTGCACCACATCATTATCTCGTTAGAAGTACAAAGCATAAGATATTCAAAATAGCTGAAGCAGATAACTGCTATTATCAATCTAATAATAGTATATATTGTCTTTTTAACTCTTTGTTCTGTGGCATAGTTGATGACTGTTAAAGAAACCTATTCACAAGAAATTAGGGTAGGATTACTTTTTAACATGCAGTCTGATTATTCATTTTTCAGTTCTCATTATGTCCATACTACATCACTTTGTTAGAGTTGAGAATATGAGTTTGTACAACTGTATCCTACAGCAATTATTCTACATTGTAATCTGCTTGACTCTAGTGTTCTGAATGGAAAATTGAAATTGAATTTTTCCCCTGCTCAGAGAAGGTCCACTGTTGATTGTTGCTTGTGGTCGTGACACCGTATCAATTGCCAGTTCAGTAAAACATCTAGCATCTGAAAAGGTTTTTGTCATTCAGGTCTGTAACTGTGTATGAAACTGATTATGAGCAGATCTGTTGTATTTGTTTATTTGTATCATTATTCATTATCATTTCATCTCAGATACAACATCCAAGGTCATGCCTTGATAGATTTGACTTGGTGGTCACTCCTCGTCATGACTACTATGCTCTTACTGCCAGTGGACAGCAGGAGATCCCTCGTATTTTGAGATGGTGGATAACACCACAAGAACCACCTGGGAGTAATGTGGTATATTTCTCTTCATGACAATTTTGCAAGACAAACAACATGGAAAGGCAGGACATATTGCAATCTTATATCCTCTTGAATGATTATGACTGAGAAATTTCAGGTTTTCACTATAGGAGCACTACATCAGGCTGATTCTACTGCACTGCGACTTTCTGCAAATGCTTGGCATGATGAATTAGCTCCTCTTCCCAAGCCATTACTTGTAGTTAATATCGGAGGACCCACAAGTAATGACTCTTTTTATTTGCAGTAGTTCAAGTATCTCGATCATTTTCATTTTTGAGAACTGTAATTGACAATGCTTTATATTTGTTTGATGTTGGAATATGCATCCATTTTGCCATCTAATTATTGCACTTTGTTATGCTGTTTTTTTATATTTATTATAATCGTAGATTGGAATGTTGGTTGTTTAAATGAAATAGAGAATCATGACGTTTGTGTTTCGAACATCTCAAGTTTTTGCAAGAAAATTTATTAATGTTTTTACTTTTTGCGGGAGAGGATTAATTCGAGAATCTTGTAAATCTCAATAGTAAACTTCTCTACAAATATCAAGTGCAAGTTATTCCCTGAAGATTACTCAATTTTTTCTTGTTACATGATAGAAATGACAGAGTTTGAGAAACTCTGGTCAACAAGGAAATAATTTTCCATTAATTAAATATCTTGTCCTTTTGCTACTATTCTCATTTTCCTTTTTTCTTGTCTCGTTTCTTTAAGTTTAAAGCAATCACTCATGAATAGTTTTCAGCTTCTCGGTATTTTGGTGATCTTTAATTTGATGCTATTTCAGGGAACTGCAAGTATAGTTTGGATCTTGCGACACAATTGGTTGGCTCACTACAAAACGTGCTGGCAAGCTGTGGAAGTGTTATAGTTTCTTTCTCTAGGAGGACTCCTAAGAAGGTTATAGGATTAGCTTTAACTATCTAATTTTTGTTAATTTTGTGAAACACTAGGATACAATTTTTGGTGAATGACAACAGGTTTTTGACATTGTAAAACGAGATCTTGGTGGGCATCCAAAAATATACATTTGGGATGGAGAAGGTAATTTTAATGTATAAATTAGATATATTGTACTGCAAGGTGTAACAGGTGCAATTTTTTACATCATGATTCTGATATTTCAGATCCGAATCCTCGTATGGGTCAGCTAGCGTGGGCTGATGCATTTGTCATTACCGCAGACTCAATAAGCATGCTCAGCGAAGCTTGCAGCACAGGGTATTTATTAGTATTTCAGTAGTAATTTGAGATTAAGGGAGTGTTTGGGAAAGCTTCTGCTACCTGCTTTTTAGATTCTGACTACACAGAATCACTTTTGAGTGTTTGGAAGGCTAGATTCTGCTTTAGCTTCTGTTACTTTTGCTCAGAAGTTAGAAGCAAGAATTTGATGCTTCTACCTGCTTCTGCTTTTTTTATTTATGATATAACATTAAAAAATAATATTTATATCCTTAAATAATATAACATTTTACCTGATTACCAATTGACCTAATTTTATCTCCTCAATCATATTGTACTAATATTTATTTTTAAATAAAATTTTATATTTTTAAATAAAATTTTATAATTTTATAAAATTTCAATCATAGTACATTTTCAGAATTATATATATATATTATATTTATATAAATTATATTATTTTTTATTTTTATTTTTTTATTAATTTTATATATTTTTTCAAATATTCAAATTATAAAAAAATAATTTTAATACTATATTTAATATATAATAATAATTATATCACTATTTAAAATATAATAATAATTACGTGAATAAATTATTGATAGTATCGAAATTATATTTAAATAATTAAAAAATGATTAATTTATATAGTTTAAGGATATTATTGTCATTCAATTAAAAATTAAGCTTGGAAGTAATTATTTTCCCAAACACTCAAATTTTATCTTGTATCAGCTTTTGACTTCTATTTTCAAACACTGCTTATTTTAGCTTCTTACTAACTTCAAGATAATCACTACAAGAATCACTTTTCAAGAAATAGAAGTTCTTGTTCTTTAGCTTTTTAGTTCATATTGCAGAAAACCAATTTATGTCATCGGAAGTGAGCACTGCAAGTGGAAATTTTCAGCATTTCACAAGACACTTCGCGAACGAGGTGTTGTTCGGCCATTTACAGGCTTTGAGGATGTAAGCCTTCATCCTTAACCTGCAGCTCCATATGCTCTAAGATTAAGTAGTTAGAATTCATTTGATAAGATGCACCAATGGAGTTTGGTCATGATTTACTCGGAAAAAAAGAGTACAATTATGGAAGAATTCAATCTCCATAGATTTTCACTTTGCTACAGGCTTTGAGGATGTAAGCCACTTTTCTTTCATCCTTAACCTGCAGCTCCATATGCTCTAAGATTCAGTAGTTAGAAGTCATTTGATAAGATGCACCAATGGAGTTTGGTCATGATTTACTCAGAAAAAAAGTGTGATTATGGAAGAATTCAATCTCCACAGATTTTCACTTTGCTGGCTCTTATGATTTTGTACTAGTTTACAGTTTCATAGTAAATAGGAGATCTTCAAAAAAATATTTTTATCATTTTTGAATTTTCAGACTTTGGTGTGAGATAGTGGTATGCATGGTCAATTTTATCTCTTCAAATGAAAGGATTAATGATTTTAGTTAAACTAACAAGTAAAGATGGAAAGAAGTTGAGAAATTTTGAGCTTGAAGCTTTTTTTTTTTTTTGGTTTCAAGATATTAGTTTATCGACACAGTAAAAAGTTTAGATTCTTGATAAGGTGACGTTTTCTCTCTGTTCCTTGGTTCTTGCCTGTCTATGATTATGTTACTCAATTTGAGAACTTGTGCACAGCAAATAATGGCCAAAACTCTCTGAATTCGTAGATGTCGAATGCCTGGAGCTACCCTCCTCTTAATGATGCTGCTGAAGTTGCCGCTCAGGTTCGCGATATCCTTGCTAAACGAGGACTGGCACTCTCAAGAACCCAAGCGGATCGATGGAATGAGCATGGCTACCTTGTATAAGTTAATTCTTTTGGCCAAACAGATGATGTTGTTATCAGCTTCTATAAATTCAAAGTGTATTGATTGCTGTAGAACACAGCTTGTGATTGTATAGAACACTCATTTGTTTAAGACATTGTTTCACTTATTTCTTAATAGTTTAGCCAATCAGACTGTTTGAGTTGGATTTAAATACTTTATTATGCTTTATAATTAACTCTTGTTTTGCTCTAAAAGGTAGGTTCTTGACCTGTTGCGACCTTCAAACAATTGCAGGTACATAACGGCAATAGAGAATTATGTGTAGCTTATTGAAACTAATATTGTGTTTATCAAGCTAATCTGAGTTTTATGGATCTTGAATCTGTTTCAGAATTGTATATTTCTGTCACTCTCAAGTCCGTATGGCAACAACACAGAGCCAGCAAGCCCAGCCAATTCAAACTTCACAGTAATGATTCCCACGTCGCCATGGATTCCCTTCCCTTCCCTTCTGCTACTACTTCTGCGTCCGCAAGATCAAATCTCTCGTGCCTTGCGACGAGGAGACTTTCCCATGCCCTAAAGATCAAATCTTTATCTCTGCAACCAGTTCCGGCTGGCGTCTTGAGCTCTTCCGGCGCCGGCGTTTGGACCGTGCGGGAACGAGGAGGCAGGAAGAGGACGAAAGGAGGCAGCTTTTCTTTCTTGGAGTTGCTCTTGGTACTGCACCGGAAGGTGCTGCCGCTAGGGCGGCGCGCGCAAGACGGAGCGGGGTAGCGAGGAGGGGGATCTCCACTCGATGGAGATCGGGTGGCCCACGGACGTGCAGCACGTCGCCCACGTCACCTTCGATCGGTTCCACGGATTCCTCGGGCTGCCGGTGGAGTTCGAGCCGGAGGTTCCCCGTACAGCTCCCAGCGCAAGGTGCCTTCTTTTTCTTCTCATGTTCATTGTTCTGCCGCCTCGTTCCGAGGATGAAACTTTTCGCATCATCTGTTCAGTGCGAAGGTTTTTGGAGTCTCTACTAAGTCGATGCAATGCTCCTACGATTCCAGAGGCAACAGCGTTCCCACCATCCTTCTGCAAATGCAGAAACGCCTCTACGAGCTGGGAGGTCTTCAGGTACTTTCTCCCTGTTCTAAGTGAAGTTCATAAACCATCTTGATCTTCGAAATTTCTCCTGCATTCGAACAGACAGAAGGCATTTTCAGAATTACTCCAGACAATAGCCAAGAAGAGCACGTCCGAGACATGCTAAACCGTGGAATACTGCCTCAGGAGACTGGTGTTCATTGTCTGGCAGGTCTAATAAAGGTGATCATCGATTCCACGAAACCAATTGATTGGCTCTATGATTCATCATCTTGAATCTGGATATCGATCTCTACGACAGGCTTGGTTCAGGGAACTTCCTGCCGGGGTGCTGGACACTCTTTCGTCCGAGGAGGTGATGCAGTGCAAGACAGCAGAGGCTTGCTCTCAGCTCGCGAAGCATTTACCGGCGACTGAGGCTGCTCTGCTGGACTGGGCAATCAATTTGATGGCCGACGTCGTCCAAGATGAGCAACAAAACAAGATGAATGCACAGAATGTGGCTACTGTTTTTGCTCCAAACATGACTCAGGTAACTGGTGTATTTCTGTCAGTTGTGACTTTGTTTCTGCTCTTCTTGTGACATACATAAAACATTCATGCAGATGGCAGATCCTTTAAACGCACTCATGTATGCAGTGCAAGTGATGAATTTTCTCAGACTGATGATTTTGAAAATTCTTAAAGAGAGAAACAGTGTTTGTGGTTCAACTAAGTTACAGAACTAAATTTCTCTTTTTGCAATTTGTTTCAGTCCTGAATTCTGAGAATGTTCAATGTGTTTTTGTGTTGTAGACGATCAGAGCTTATTTCATAATTTGAATTTATTTTTCTCACAGCAATGCTTTGAAAATTAGATTGACTTGATTAGTTTGGCATCAGTTTGATTTTGATAAATTTTCTATAAGTTTATTTGTAAATTATTCACAAATTTTGTTCTTAAGGTACTCATAAGTTAAGCTCATCAAGCTTATTTATTATAAAGTTATTTATATCATAATGAGCATAATTAGATTTTTATCTAATTATTTATAATGATAAGATCCAAAAACATTATTTTATTCGAAAAGGGTGAAAAGATCTACAACAAATACAAATTAGTTATTATTAATTAAAATAAATAAATGAATAAATTCGTGGCGGGGAGGCGGAAGGCGGGGGTGGATTTGGTTGGTCGGGAGCGCAATCGGCCTGGGAATGGCTGCGATGCAGCCACGTCGGACCCTATCAATTCGCGATTTCCGGTCGCCCCTGCTTTCTGACGTGGCCCCGTTCCCTACCATTCCGATCCGCTGCGTCCTCTGAACCATGAGACGCGCGTAGCCGATTTCTAGGACGTTATTCGAGGTGGTCCCCGCTTATTGGTGATTCGTGAGCGGATCAGTGTGCCGTTCGGTGTCTGGCCTATGGATCCCCACTCGACTGGGATGCGAGATATTTCTCACGGCCCTCGATTTCCTCCGCTTCCGCAAAAAGATCTTCCTCTTCCTCTTCCTCTTCCTCTCTAGGGCGCGATGCACGTCGACGGGAGGAGAACCGAGGATGGGAGAAGGCCGGAGGCTTTATATGGTGCTGCCGGTGACGACGCCGGAGGCAGGAGGGGGATCGCCGCCGCAGGCCCCAGCTCGGAGCGGCAGGTGATCCGGTGGGAGAAGTTTCTCCCCCGACGATCCCTCCGCGTCCTCCTCGTCGAGCAGGACGATTCTACGCGGCACGTCGTCTCCGCCCTCCTCCGAAAATGCAGCTACCACGGTTTCTCTCCTCCTCCAGGTTTGATTGCGGGCTGCCCGCGGTTTTAGCGATTGAAATTGGTCGTGGTTGGTTGCAGTCGCGGTGGCGGCGGATGGACTCAAGGCTTGGGAGGTGTTGAGGGAGAAGCGCTACCACTTCGACCTTGTGCTCACCGAGGTGGAGATGCCTTCGCTTTCTGGGATCGGGCTCCTCTCGAGAATCGTGGCTGCTGAGGAGTGTAGAAACATTCCGGTTATAAGTAAGTCGTCGTACAGGTCGATTCAAATTTCCAGCAGTCTGGTAGTTGATGGTCTTATGCAAGATTTGTCGTCCGTCATGCATAAACTTTGGGTTTCGGAGAAGAGTGATCCAAAGTGTTAACTTTATCTTTAATCCGTAATTATTTGATGATATAATTGTTTTCCTATCTTCAATTGATCTTTCTATGCTGGTCTGTCAACTAGTGAAGATATGGAGAAGTCAATCGAATTGCAATCTCATTGTAGAATGTAGTGGTGGTGGATCTCTTTTTCTTAAAATATTAAACATGAAAGAAGTGAGTTTTCCATTGTCATGATAAGTTAGAAAATTAAAGGAAACTACGCCCTGCCATATATTTGAGTCTTCCTGTTGTTATATCTACGGTTCTTTCTTATACAGTGATGTCTGCTCAAGATTCCATTGGTGTAGTCCTGAAGTGCATGCTAAAGGGTGCTGTGGATTTTTTGGTGAAACCAGTGCGGAAGAATGAGTTACGAAACTTATGGCAGCATGTTTGGAGGAGGCATTGTGTAGGTGTATGTACTTATTAGCAATTGATTCCTAGAGGTCGAATCCAATTAGCTTGTGAAATATATGATGGAAGGTTACTTGTTTCATGCAGTTGATTAATTCTACAAATGCCTCTGACAATAATGCTGCTGCTAGCAATCATTTGACTACCAATATTGTTGCTGGATCCAAGACTGGGGAAAACAGTGATGATGGTGATGTTCAGGTAAGTGAATCTGCTTTGTTGTTGTCCAAATAACTGCAAAGATCTGTCAAGGATGATTAATTGTTGTTCCCCTACAGAATATTGACAGAATATTTTTGCTTTGATCTCACTATGTTCACTTTCATATGTTTATCAGAGTTCTGGCAGTAACCCAGATGTACAAAGCCAAAGTGTGAAAAAACAGATGGAAACATTTCCAGATATGGTGAGCAACATTTCCAAAGAATCTAATCCAAAGACAATTATTGAAAACAAGTCGAGCAATAATGGTGCGGGAAGAGGTTATGAAACATTCTTGCTTATTACATCTTTTTTGGATGAGGAATCTAAGTGCGACTTCTTATTATGGTTAATTTCTTTTCAGATAAAACTTATGAGCCCACAATCAAGCTAAGTCATTCAGATCTAGAGGTCTCATTAACTGGGGCCAGAGAGGAAAATAATATTTTGTTCAATAAACAAATATATAGGGAAGCAGCAGTATGTGTGAGGTTTCAAAAGGGTGAGGATGCTGATTCGAAACCAAATTGTCAATCTAATGGAATGCATGAATCTTCCTACAATGTGAAAGAGTTTAGTGAGCCAATAGCCAGCAGCAGCTGGAAATATGCTGCTATAAAAAGAGTTTCTTTTACAGATGCACCAGGTGAAGCCTCATCAGCTTCTCATGGTAGAAGTATCTCTGAGTTGGATTCCTCCAAGCTACTAGATCTTACTCTGAGAAGATCACCGCAGAATGGCTATGTCAATCCAGAGTTCAGAAAAAATCACGTGTTGAACCATTCTAATGCCTCTGCCTTTTCAAAGTAATCATTTTATAAATTCCCTTCTTTTTCCACCTTCTACTTCATATATACTTAAAGCTTATTTTCTTTTAGTTCTCAAGTCTACCTATAGGCCCTGTGCATACACTTAACTCTTTTTTACTTTGATTATTTAACTCAGGCCACTAAGCAATCGATAAAGGGTGGTACGCTGATTTTATTTATATATTTGTTTCTAGGATTAAGGCATCC
The DNA here is from genome assembly GCA_024364735.1 of Boesenbergia rotunda. Lineage (NCBI taxonomy): Eukaryota > Viridiplantae > Streptophyta > Magnoliopsida > Zingiberales > Zingiberaceae > Boesenbergia > Boesenbergia rotunda. The sequence continues at coordinate 191,289 of JAGFNQ010000379.1, read as the reverse complement.
ATCAATCCTAAGTTGTCATGTTAAGTTTCTAATGAGTTACCATGTTAATCAAATCTTTATTTCTTTTCAATGCTTTAGTACCAGAATGAACTTCTCCACCAGAGATTTACCTCTAAAAAGCAAGTCAAGAAAAATCTTGTTGATTGTAAGTGTATGCCCACACTGAAAAATCGTTTTCTCAGTCCCTTGATCCAGTAAAAATTTCTACAATATGTGAAAAAAAAGCTTATTTTCCCTAGGAAAATATATATGATTCCTCATTTTGTAAGAATTGTTATTAACAATGTGTACAATTATTTTAATTTTGTTATCTATGAGCATGGTCCATGGATTTCATATATGTACCTAATACTATATAAATTCCATATTTACTGATATTGATGTACCTGATGCAACTACCTATCCTGTTAGTAATTCATTCTATAATCTACTTGGAGTTTATTTTTTCTTACTGGTGCCTAGTTGGACTTTCTACAAATCTTGATTTATCATTGCTTTCCCTCCATTTACAGACTACATAAGGTTTTGCCTAACTTCCTTCTGTTGTGAATTTTCTGCGTCAAGTTATACATTGGTTATAACTAATCTGCATGTTATGCCAATTGAGTCACCCATACATGATCTGTGTGCAAAATAAATATGGTATTCTTGTGGGTTTAGTACACCTATAATCTAATTTAGTTGCGTTAAACAGCATTACTCAATCTGTAATGGTTAGTTGTATTTACACTAATTCTATAGCTTGATCTACTCAGGAAGGAAGACCATCAAAATTCTCTGACCAGTCAGCTTTGTGTCTAATTGAATTTACTTGTGATGTCAGCTCGTAATTGATTGATTCTGAAACAACAATTGCTCGCTATAATTGCTTCTACTATGTGGTTACTCCACAGTTGTGCTCAGAAGTTGCCCTTCTACATAATTTTATCCTGCAGGATTTTGTGGTTTTTATTCTTCATTTGTCATATTGTTTCTTTAATTGTAGCTAGTGAGGATATATAGCAAAAATTGGAAGCTCTTATTAGCCAGTTTACCCTTAATACATTTATGAAAAATCCCCATCTCTTAGTTTACTAATTATGGAGTTTGATATGGTTTTAATAACTTTAGATACGCAAATTTCCACTCTTTCTAGATTTTCAATTAGGAAGTTTATTACTTAATGAACTGACTGATGTAATGCTTATTTTTTATTTTGAACATTTAGTAGGGCATTATATTGAATGATGTGTCTTGTAGGTATGGCAACAAGAAGCAGTTTTCTCAAGAACCTGTTTCTTCATCTTTATGCATTAAAGCCATGGAACCTGTTGACAAAAGCTGGTTAAATGGCATTAAACCCAGCCATTTTAATGATAGAACTCTTTCCTTATATTCTAGAGACATGCAATCATTTGATCCGGGTAAAGCAATTGAAGCTTCCTTTCATTTCCAACTTTCCCTTGGTTGCAACAAAGAGAATGATGGAATCATCTCATCTAATTCAATACGAGATGGTTCTTCTGCTTCTCATCCCATTGATGTAGCTGATTCTGCATGCCACCCAGTTCAATTTGGCTTGATGTCAATGCCGATTCCGGTTGAGGCAATTCCTTACCAACACTTCTCTGCGAGATACGGTGCTATAATGCAGCCATTATTCTACCCAGGGACATCTTTTCATCCAAAAACTTCAACTTCCTTAGAAAAAATAACAGTTAAGGTTTGTGCTGATGGAAATAGTCACCATGATAATCATCTTGCTGACCATAGTCAGCATCTTGAATATCTTAGCCATGAAGAAAATTATATACTCCACAATTGGAGGAGGGCTCAAGATGAAACAGAGCTAAGGGATTCACAAGATCCTCCTTTAGAACAAGTTGGTCAAAGTGTCTTTTCTGGCCAGGATATTCATAAAGATTGTGGAATCTCTGGTTGTAGCAAAACAACAGAAGCTGCTGTACATGCAGCTACTGCTCGAGAGTGTGGGAATGAAAGTGGGGTTCGTAACTATATTCAAAAAGGTTTGGATGGTGATCGTTCTCAACGAGAAGCTGCATTAATAAAGTTCCGCTTAAAAAGGAAAGACAGATGCTTTGAGAAAAAGGTAAAGGGGTTATGTTGTGCACAAGTTTATTTCGTTAGTGCTTTCATAATGTTTAAGTTTGTAATTTCCATTGCAATGATATTGGAAGTTGTGAGTATAAAGGATTGGTTATTTGAAACACTTGCATAGCATCTCAAGAAAAAACCATCCCAACACTGTTAAGTTTTGACCGGCATAAGTTAAATGCAATTTTCCTCCAATTGGATTTAATTGTCTATGCCAGGAACTTTCATCGAGAAATTAATATTTGAAAGTGCCGACAGAGCTACCTACTCTACAAACTCAGCTTAAATTAACAAAGTTATCTTATTAGCTAATAAAATGCAGCAAGTAAAGGACACCAATCATTGTATTAAAGGACTTCTTGTCATTTTCTTGTATTTAGTACTAATAGTGCAGAATTGTTTGACATCTCCTGTAAAGTATTAAAATACTTAGTCATGATATTGGTGGTAAGAATTTGTCATGACTGTTACTTAAATACTGGATAGTTACAACCTTTGTTTCATATTCTTGATTAAATAATTTTCTTCCTTAGTACTGTGTGAAAAGAGTAGGATGTGTTAGAATATTATAAATATAGCTAGGGATAATTTGATATAATTTGTATTTTACCTAAAATACAAATTAGTCCTTAAAATAGAATTCTGATTTATTTCCTAGAATAGAGTTCTAATTATTTTTTAGAATAGGTCCTAACTTTGTATATAAATAGGGTTTATATCTTGTAATATTTGATGAAAGAAATTCTTTAACATGGTATCAGAGCGCAAGGTTTAAGTTTTTCCTTTACCCTAAAATTCTCTTTTGCCCTGAATCTTGCCGATCCGTTTCTTTTTTCCCTCTCGCGACTTGTCCTGCTCGCGACTTCTCTTTTCCCCTCTCTCCACGCGACGTTGTTGTTCTTCCTTGCAACGCTGCTGTTCTTCTCCTGCACGCGACGCTGTTGTTCTCCAGAGAAGCCAAAGCTGCTGTTCTCCAGAGAAGCTGAAGCTGTTGTTCTTCTCCTGCACGCGTTGCTCTCCACACGTAATCGAGTTCTCTCTGCACCCGATCGCGTCGCTCCCCACGACCTGCTCGCGCAAGGCAACCCTTCCTTTTCTTCCTCGGCTCGCGACCTCCATCTTCAGGTGCGCTGAAGGCTTCTTCTTGCACGTCGTCGCACGCCGTGTGTTGTTCTGTCCAGTGTGCTTTCCTCCGTCGAACGCTGAAGGCTCCTCCATCGCGTGCATATTCTGGCACCTATTCCTGACGCCGACAACCTCTCAACAATCCAAAACTGATCAATGACTACCTTTGGCATTCCAAAGCCAAATATCTCAATCTTTGCCAACCACATCACTGCACCGCTCTCTTCCGAGCAGTTGAATGGTAAGAACTACTCCTCTTGGGTTGGCTTGTTGGACAGGGTTATGAGACACATCTCACTCAAACCTAAGAGGATGCTCAAGTCGCCGATCGTCCTCTGTGGAAAAAGATTGACGCCCAATTGTGTTGTCTTATTCGAGCCACAATCCATCCATCTCTTGGGGATGTCTTTCGCATTCACAAAACTTGCAAAGCTGTTTGGACACAGGTTCAACAACTCTTTACAAACACCTCTCGGCGACTCTATCAAGTTTGTGAAGATCTCATGAATATCCTCAGTGTCCATCAGATTAAGGATTCAATGTCAATTTATCTGGGTTCGGTCTCTAGCCTTCTTTGTGACTTCAATGAACTATTTTCACCTACGGTCACTCTAGTTGCAGAGCTTAAAAATCGGAAGAAATTTTTTATATCTCTAGCTTTATATGGTTGCCCACAGATTATTCTCATGTTCGTAATCAGATTCTGGGCAGCCTCACAGAAGCTACCATGGACAGTACCTGGGCGACTCTCTTTCGTGTCCCTGCCAAAGTCTTGATGTTATCTCCTTCCGTTCCTGTTGACTCATCAGTTTTGGTTTCTCGAAACAACACCAGACCTCCACCCCATAAGAGTGGCAAAGGGCATCCTTAGTGTGATCACTGCCACCAACCAGGACACACGATTGATAAATGTTGGAGTCTATATGGTCGACCCCCTCGTGTTGCTCAGATCGTTAAGAGTTCTGTTGCTTCTTCAGCTTCCACTTCACAGTTGCCACCGAATCCGACCCCGCCGCCTTCCTATGACGACTTTCTGAAATAATATGAGGATCGACAGGCTTCTGATTACACTGCTGCCATTGCACACGCTGATAATTCCTTTGCTGGCATATATCGATCTTTGGATCCCTAGGTTCTTGATTCTGGGGCCACCGATCACATCACTGGTAATAAATCTCTTTTTTCTTCTCTCACTACTTCCGCTTATTTAGCCTTTGTCACCATGGTAAATGGTTCTCAAGCTCAGTCCCAGGGTGTTGTTATTGTTCATCCTTCTCCGTCTCTCTCTATTCATATTGTTCTTTATGTTCTCGGAGCTCTCTTTAATTTGTTATCAATAAGTCAACTTACTCGGTCTCTTGATTGTGTCATCTCTTTTACTAAAACTTCTGTTTCCTTATAGGACCAGAGTACGGGGAGGATGATTGGCTTCGGATGTGAGTCTCATGGCCTAAATCGGCTTCACCGACCCTCTCTTGTTGGTTCGGCGGCAACATCTCCTCTTCTTGTTCATGCTCAGTTAGGACATCCAGGTCTTGATAAGTTGAAACAATTACATCCTAGCCTTTTTCACTTAGAGTCTTTGGCTTGTGAATCATGTCAATTAGGAAAGCATGTTCGTAGTTCTTTTTCTCCTCGCACTGTGAGTCGGGCTACGCCCTCTTTCGCTTTGGTTCATTCTGATGTCCGGGGTCTGAGTCGTATTTCTTCTACATTGGTGTCTCGATATTTTATTACTTTTATAGATGATTTTTCCCGTTGTACTTGGTTATATTTGATGAAGGATCGTTCAGAATTATTTTTTATTTTTCAATCTTTTTTCCATTAAATCAAAACTCAATTTGGTATTTCTCTTCAAACCTTGCAAAGTGATAATGCGCGTGAGTATCTATCTACTCCGTTTCGGGCCTTCTTGACGTCTCATGGGGTGTTGCATAGGCCGCCTTGTCCTCATACCCCTCAACAGAATGGAGTTGCAGAACGCAAGAATCGTCATCTTCTTGAGACCACCCGAACCCTTCTTTTCTATTCTCATGTTCCTCATCGGTTTTGGGATGGCGCCGTACTTATTGCGTGTTATCTCATCAATCGCATGCCTTCCTCCACTCTACAAGGTAAAATACCTCATCATGTACTTTATTCTCATCAGTCACTTCATCCTTTACCACCTAGGGTCTTTGGTTCTATATGTTTTGCTCATGCTCTTGATCCTGACATTGACAAACTCTCTCCTCGATCTCATAAATGTGTTTTCCTTGGGTACCCACGGTCTTAGAAAGGGTACAAGTGTTATTCCCCTACTCGCTGTCGATACTTCATATTTGCTAATGTCACGTTCTTTGATTCGGTTCCATTTTTTGGGCCTAACGCATCTCCGTCCGAGTTTTCTCCTTCTACGCCTACGCCAATGACTATCTTTCACCCGCCGGAGGACTCTCTATTACCTCCAGCCCCATCTCCTCCATTGCGGGTTTATCAGTGTCATCCTCGTCCTGCTTTGCCCCTTCCAGCGCTAACATTGTCGTGGACACATCTTTGGAGCCAAGTCATTCGCCTCTTCCTCCGGTCTCATCTCCTAAGTCTGATATTCCTATTGCATTTCGAAAAGGTATGCGTTCCACTCGTAATTCTTCTCCTCATTATGTTTCTTTGAGTTATCATCGTCTTTCTCCTTCCTATTATTCTTGTCTTTCCTCCTTGTCGTCTGTTTCTCTTCCAAAAACTACAGGTGATGTCTTTGCCCATTCAGAATGGAAACAGGCTATGCTCGACGAAATGTGTGTCTTACAAAGTAGTGAGACTTGGGACCTCATTCCTCTACCACCAAGGAAATCAGTTGTTAGTTGTCGATGGGTATATACGGTGAAAGTTGGTCCAGACGGAAAAGTTGGCCGACTTAAAGCCCGCCTTGTCGCTAAGGGCTATACTCAGATCTTCAGATTGGATTATGGGGACACTTTTTCTCCTGTTGCCAAGATGTCCTCTGTACGTCTATTCCTGTCCATTGCTGCGATTCGACATTGGGCTCTTTATCAGTTAGACATCAAAAATACTTTCTTACGTGGTGTCCTGCTCAAGGAAGTCTACATGGAGCAACCTCGGTGTTTTGTTGCGCAGGGGGAGTCTTCTGGTCTTGTATGTCGCCTGCGGAAATCTTTTTATGGCTTCAAATAGTCACCCAGAGCATAGTTCGGTAGATTTAGTATTGTAATTCAACAGTTTGGCATGACTTGGAGCGAGGCCGATCATTTTGTCTTTTATCGTCACTCATCTACTGGTTGTATCTACTTAGTGGTTTTTGTTGATGATATTGTTATCACAAGTAGTGATCATTTTGGGATTTCACAGGTGAAACATCTTTTTAAACATTTTCAGACAAAGGATCTCGGCAAACTCAAATATTTCTTAGGGATAGAAGTAGCACAGTCTAAAGATGGGATCATCATATCCTAAAGTAAGTATGCAATCGATATTTTGGAAGAAATAGGAATGTTAAACTCAAAGATAGTTGTCAACCTCATGGATCCTAATGTCAAACTCCTACCAAATCAGGGGGAGCCTCTTCCAGATCCTAAATGATACAGGCGATTAGTAGAGAAACTAAGCTATCTTATTGTTACTCGTCTAGACATCTCATTTGCAGTAAGTGTAGTAAGTCAGTTTCTCAACTCTCCATGCAAGGAATATTGAGATGCTGTGATCCGCATTATCCGATATATCAGAGGCATTCCAGGAAAGGGTCTTTTGTTTGGAGACAAAGAACATACTCGAGTCGTATGGTATTCTGATGCAGATTGGGTAGGTTGTCCCACTAATAGGAGATCTACTTTTGGGTTTTGTATATTTGTCGGAGATAATCTTGTTTCTTGGAAAAGCAAAAAGAAAATGTTGTAGCATCCAGTGCAGAGATAGAGTATCGAGCTATGGTTATAGCCAGTCAAGAGCTTATATAACTCAAACAGTTCCTTCAAGAACTAAGATTTGGAGAGATTACACAAATGTCACTTATATGTGACAACCAGGCTGCTATGCATATCGCCTCAAAACCAGTTTTTCATGAGAGGACAAAGTATATTGAAGTCGACTGTCACTTTGTCAGAGAGAAAGTTGTATTTGGAGAAATATCTACTAGTTATGTCAACTCACATGATCAACTAGCAGATATATTCACTAAATCATTTAGAGGGCCCCAAATTGACTACATATGTAATAGGCTGGGTGCATATGATTTATATTCTCCAGCTTGAGGGGGAGTGTTAGAATATTGTAAATATAGTTAGGGATAATTTGATGTATCCTAATTTGTATTTACCTAAAATACAAATTAATCCTTAAAATAGATTCCTGATTTATTTTCTAGAATAGAATTCTAATTATTTCTTAAAATCAATTCTAACTTTGAATATAAATAGGGCTTATATCTTGTAATATTTGATGAAATAATTTTTTAACGGGATGTAATCCGATTGTTGCATTTAAACATTCTTAGATCATATTTTGAGGTGATCATCTCACTATATCTTTAAAATAGATGAAAGTTCTTTTGGATCTTAAAATTTAATTAATCATTTAATAAATTCCTGTTGTTAATATTCAACTATAAGGGTAAACTATAAATTGTTCTAATTGTCACATTGGAGATCTTGTCAGTCTTCACATAAATTTATGACTGGAATTTGTCTAGCATACTCAAGTTTTTTTTTCCCATGATATATATATATATATATATATATAAAATTCAAAATCAAGTGTAGCAGCTTTATCAAATCGGTAAACTACACGATCAGCTAAAAATAAAATATTAACCTAAAAGCCAGATATCTGATCATAGTTTCCATGAATCCTTGTTAAGAACTTTAAAATTATTTTATTGCCTAGATTGCAATATGTAATATCTTGTTTTATTCTCACAGGTTAGATACCATAGCAGAAAGAAACTTGCAGAACAGAGACCAAGAGTGAAAGGGCAATTTGTACGCCAAAAGTTTATAGATTTGACGACTACAACAGAAGCAGATGACTAACTGAATCGACTGACACTAAATGCTGGTCAACGTGTTAACGTTCATATTGAGAATTCCAGATTTGATGTTTACTTGATTTTCTGTATGTTCTCAACCACCGACTTGCCAAGACAAGCAAAGGAGCTAAATCAGAAAAAGTCACATAGTTCCAGTCAGAATGAAGAATCCACTCATAATGTCTGCATAATTGGAATTTATCACATATCATGCTAAATTTATCAATATCGGTAAGGTTCAAATGGACGCGAGTATGGGTAGAAGTACTCGTTATGTTTGGATAGATTTAATTTCTTGTATGCATAAACCAATAGATGACTGAGGTTATTAAGTTATATATGAGTATGATGGTATAATTCCAACACTTTGAAGGAGCATCCTATCAGAAATACATTAGAAGGCTATGCCGAGCTTGTCATGGTTTTTGAGGTGACCATCAAGTGTTTATACATTGCAGTTCCTACCCGTTGCTAAATTCAGTATGTTTCTATATTGATTCTGATCTTTAGCATTATGTTGAATACTTATATATAGCCATTTCTCCAATTGTATTTGTACTTTCTAAATTGAAGATACTCACAGTATATGGGGCACCACAAAAGGACAAATTACGGCATGGTCATGTACAGATGTGCATTAGTTTACACTTCCTAGAAGAATAAATTTTGGTGTTTTGGAACCAGAAATGCAGATTAAATGCTCCAACGTGCCATAGGCTTTCTTTATCCTTTTCTTTTCCAGGATATAATTAGTTTATAATCTCTACAGTTCGACTGATCATCAAATGAATATTAGGAAGTTTGGATAACTTCTCATGGTGTGTAATAGTTGTGCTAAAACCTTTGAGAGTCTTAAATGAATTAGGTCTTTCGTTTGGCTTTTTGAAAAATAAGGGTTGATGGAGATGAGCATCCCGGGGTGGACACGTGACACGGAGAAGCTATGTGGCAGGGCCCGCCGAACCAGAGCTTCGAGGTCAGACCGAAATTATCTCGGGAGAATGGATCAGAGTCCCAAGGTTAAACCGACAATCGAGTTCCCGAGACTATTTCAAAAGAAGAAACGAAAGCTCCCGAGGTCAAATCGGGTATCGGGCTCCCGAGACTATCTCAGTAAAATAAACGAAGGCCCCAAGATCATCTCGGGAAATGAGATTCCGAGACTGGTTCGGAAGAGTAGAGCCCAAAGATCAACATAGGAGTCAGAAAGCCCGACTTCAAGTAGTCGTTCCTCTTTCCAGAACAGAAAAGTCATTGGATAATTATTGTCCGCAACGCACGACAATTAAGGCCTTAATGATCGCAGCGGTCGTTACCAAAATATATGATGTCTATCAAGTAATCAATGATTAAGGAACGTGGAGGAGAACGTGGGAACACGTGTGATCGAAATCTCAGGTATATAAGATGCCTCGGTATCCAGGTAAAGGGGGTAAGCTTTTCAAACTTAGAGCAAACTTTGATTCCTCGTTGTCCTCCGAAAAGAGATAAGATTCCTGACTTGAGCATTGGAGTAGGCTACATCGGAAAATCTTCCGGTGTGTTCCCTTTAACGCACGAGTTAATTTCGCAAGGCGTGAGCATCGTGGGTTGCACTTTGATGACTCGTCATCCGCGTTGTTCCCTTCCGAAACAGGAGTCTAGTAAGGTTATTGCCAAAATGCTTAGCCAAATGAATTTTATTGACAAAATCACAATATGAATTGTGCAGAGAGTCAATACCTTGGAGCAAAGCTCCTTGATGTCCGATGTACAGTAGAAATAGGTTTATCCAAATATGTACAATATGGAAACACAATATCTTTTCAGAAACTTTTAATAAGCTTGTTTATTGATGAATCTTCTTCCATTATTCTCAAGGCAAGGCTTGTCGTAATATTACTTTCAATTAAGGTTTAAAATTTGGTAAATTCCATTCAAATAATAATTATCATTATTGTTTAATTGATTGGCCTACTTATATGACAGGTCAATGATCAGGATTAGGTAAGGTTGAATACATAATCCGTCCTTATTTGATGCCTTCTCTCAAAATAATGTTGGTCATTTTTAAAATAGATCTAATGGTAGAAGAATTCCAAGCACAAGATGAGACTTTACATATTGCCAATAAATAGTTTACCACTGACAAAGACCTTGATGGTAAAAGGTGATTCGTTCGCCCTCAGCGTCTTCGTCAATCCGTCCCAAAATCAACACGGAAAAGATAAATTACGGAGGCTACTAACTGACAAAGATCTTGATTATTACAATAGAAGAAAAGTATCCAAATCAAAAGAGCATCTTAAATTATGCAAATTGTCAACAGAACATCTCTTTTTTTTTATAACAAATAAAAAATTAAAAGAGCGTCCTATTAGATATTTTGCACCAAAAATACTTCAACTCTCTTTTTTTTAAAAAAAAATCATTAGATAGTTTGTACCAAAAATATCTTTTATTTCAGGGCTCTTAGCTACTATAATGTAAAAAAAAATGATTATTTCATTTTTATCAAAATTATTTTACATAAACAATTATTATATTAAAATACTCTTTATCAAATTAGTTAAAAAATATTTAAATTTTTATCAAAATCACTTTAAAATAGTTATAGTAACTATCTAAATAGTTATTATATAGATGTAGTTGAATCTTAAATTATAAACTCTAAAATCTTAAACCCTAAACATTATTATATAAAAATATTATTTATCAATTTGTCAAAATTATTTAAATTTTATCAAAATCATTTTGAGTTAGTCAAAATCACTTTAAAACAATTATAATAGCTACTTAGATAGTTGCTACACATTTGTATCAACTACTACAATATTGCAATAGTATTATATTAACTGTTACACAATGTTATAACAACTAGTTGTAATTGACGTTGGGCTTCTAGACCGTCCACTGCGAGCACTTCCTGATTTACCTGATGACCGGTGGAAAACTTTCGTGGGACCGGGCCGATCACCCCAGATTCGTCTGCTACCTGGTCAATATTTTTTTACAACAACACTGAAAGTAAGCATATTCTCAAGATAAAAGAAAACTCTTATCTAATCACATCATAGTAAGTTTTCCAATTTTCCTAGAGAGTTGTTTCACTTGGGTCCGAATAGCAAAATGGCAGGGCCAATATTTTTATATGGAAAGATGAAAAGGACAGCAAGAGTAAGCCCATAAGCTGCTCTTTTTTTACATTAAATCTGCGACCAAAGTGTGTTCTAATACAACTTACAGATAAGGAGGGCTTGATGTGGAGGAACACAGCCTTATCTACACTCTCATGGAAATGATCAGTCCTTTTCCTCCTCTTCTTCTGCCTAACTTTTCTCATCATGTTTATTGTGAAAGAATCTCTCTCTCACCTATTGATTGCATGCATCCATTCCATCACCTGTTACCTCAGCTTTCCTCCTATGCAACCAACAAGGGCTGTGAATAAATGCAATGAATCTCTTCACATTCTTGCAGGTTTTAGAAGCCTGAAAAATGACCATCTACTGGCTGCTGAACTATTTGGAGCTCTGTGGTCACAGGCATGGCACTCTCATTCATCAAGTTCCTGTCATTTGTAAGTTCAAGAACAAATCAGTTAACTGAAGCAAACTGCAAAAGACTGGAAAGGGCAGCCAGCAGAGAAAGGTTTATTGTTTTCAAGAAATGGATAGGACTCATTCTTTTAATATGCAATTACTAGCTTTTCTTTCTGTCTGTTTCTTTGTGATAAGAAGAGTGGTCCATGGTGATCCATAATAGAAACTTTTAGTTGAGGCTTTGTCGTCTCTGAAGCTAGATGGAGCCCTTAAGTGGATTTTATAAGAATTGATGGGAGATTTTCGCGGCAACTATGCCCGTGACAATTGCTGAAGCTGATGTTGATGTGTGAAAGAATCATACTCTCTTGGTTGAGAAGCCCAAAGGGAGCTAAGAGCGCGGAGTCGACTGTGGTACTCCCCGATGGCCAAGAAGCACCTTGCGGTTTGTCGAATCGTTAGAATTCGATGCATCTGGTGAAGGCTTTGCTGCCTTAAATTATCAGCCTAGATAAATCACAAAACAAGGGAATCATAAGTTGCAGTATTTATATATACATATACATATATATCTCATGTGTTCATGGAAATTGTCCTAACGGATAGTATATAAGATTGGTTGTACTCTTGGGAAAGAGGAAAAAGGAAAGAAAGATTTGAAGGTTCATGATTTCATTTTGATCAATCATGCTGAAATTATTGTATCTGTTCCATTGAATAAGAAAGAAGAGCAGAAGGATATGTGATCTCTGTGTCCCATCTCTCAAGGAAACATTATCATGAAGAAGAGAACTAAATTATAATAATCCATAGCTTTGATTGGCTGCATCCAAGAGGCAAAAGAGAGGTTGTTGGGTCCCTTTCTTAGTACTATGGACAGATAGCAACATCTGAAAGCACTTGAACATTAAAAATGTACAAGTAGCTTTCCATCTTGGTGGGCAAGCACCAAGAAGAAGATATAAAGCACATAATGGGAAAGAAAAGTGAACAAAAGGAGCAGAAAAAGACACTGGCTATGATACAGAAGCAGAATGAATGATTCTTGTGCCTTGCCTTATGACAATGCATCAAATGTACTTGAATGTATCAGGACCACTTTTCATGGAATTGAGTACACTACATCCTAAAAAGTTTAATACAGTTATTGGCTTGTTGGAAGAATGGCCAAATTATCAAAACTTTCACTAGTTTTTTCACTTTTGGATCTTACTAGTTACCATTAATTTTAGTGCTTGAACAGATAGATGTAGATAGAAGGGAGTACCTGTCTAACAAATCCCTCAAGGCTGGCAAGCTTCCCTATTGCAGTGGCCATGTGACCCATATAATTCCCGACATTCGCACTTTCGATGAGCGAGTCACCGGCCACAGCGTTGGCGAGTGAGTGTTGGAATTGCTCGAGCCCCTGGTATAGTGCCTCCTCCGCTTGTTGAGAAGATTGTTGGAGGTTGTATAACCCCACTAGTTGTTGTTCGGTCAGAGGATCGAGTTGTGGCATTATGACCTACTCAAATAGGAACGATATCAAACTAAAACTAGTAATTTTTATTTAAATATAGATGATGATATAGTAGGATAAAGACTTAGTTATACTCTTAAAAGCTCAGATGGTTTGAATCCACCCATCCATAGGAAACACCTCTCCGCCGGAGTCGCCCACATGCCGGTTATGATGTGGAACACATCCGACTTGGCCGCAGTGGCTTTGAGCTGGAACAGTTCATCATAGTGCGTGAGGCATTTGTCTACTATGACTCTGAGATCTGCATCTGGGAGATGAACCTCCAAACCTTGCCGGAGTTCCATGGTGTTATTGCAGCCCTCATCCAACCAACGAGAGTACTCCATATCAAACACTACTGCACAACAACAACAACAATAACAATTCCATGAGCCTCAACTGTTGATCTCATTCTACTGCAAGTGCATACTTGCAAACTGATCGTACCAGAGCCGACATTTCCATCTGTGCCACATCCTCCCAAGAAAAGGCCCTGCAATCAGATTGAATGTCTGATCACTTCAATGGCGAGAGTATAAATCTTTAAACAAGGAAAAACTGTGCCTGTGCCCGAGCTCTCTGGAGATCTTGCTCCAGTTGAGTAAGTTTTATTCTACTGGATTCTAGTTGTTGTATGTAAGCCTGCCATTTCCAGCCAGATAAACAGACAAACAATACTGTTTCACCCTTATTTTCAGAAACTGAGAAGAAAAGAAAGAAAAGAAAACAGTACTGTAGTAAACCTTCTTTCTTAGCCGGCTCTTTTTGGCTGCTTCTCTATTCTGAGCTAAGCGTTTTAATGTCTGCAGGATATGGGAAGCATAAACATGTTTTGTCTAATCAACGCAATAAGCATTCACAAAGAGAGAGGGAGAGACCTTTGGATCGGGAGCTTTTCCATCTTTATCTGAAGTAGAACCAACCAATCTTCTCTGCCACGCGAAAAAAAAAAAGACATGCATGCATTAGCAGCAAATGCTGTAGTTCTGTTGCATACTTGTTAACAGTTTGCCTTAGAACTTACTTAAAGGTTTATAAGAGTTTGTGAGATTGGATGGCTAAACTAAAAGAGAAAAGGGCTTGATGTGTTCTTTATGCTTTGAGGTTATGGCAGGATTTGTAGCCTCCAGAAGTGGCAGAGAGAATTGAGGTCTATTCATACCTTTTCTTGGGTTTTCAGCTTCTGGTTTGTCTGAGGACCATCACTCGCCATCTCTTCCTTCTGCTTCCCAAACAGCTCCGAGGAAGCCTTTCTGCTCTCTGGAGACTCCTCTGAGTCCATTTGGGAAATTGTTTTCTGCACTGACCCTGAATCAGTGCTCCCCTCAGTCTGTGAATCTCATTGTTGGCATGTTAGGGACGAACTGTAGCAGCTAGCTACAATTCCTGCTTTGTGTAAATATTTCTAAAGAAAATTCTCTCTCTCTCTCTCTCTAGCAATGAAAGACTCGTCAAAAGTGGTGGATGATACCTTGGAAACCTGTTGAAATCTGATTGGCCATGAGGGGAAGATTTCAAGAGTTGGGGGTCTGCTTGTGCAGAAGGCTGCAGGAAGAAGAGCCAAATCAGAAAAAGAATAAGACTCGAGTGTCAGAAATGGTTCACAAGGGAACAATAGCACACTGTTCATGTTCTTTGTGAACCATGCTTTCACGCCAACTACAACCTTTTAGGGTGCCATTTCAGGCCTCCTCCATGTCTGCGTTGGACTCTACACAAAGTCTAAAGATGATGATTAATTTGATCTTGCTTACAAGTTTTGTCTTGCTCGCTCGTGATTCCTGCAACTCCATGCATGAGTGCCTCTTCCAGCTCCCCAAAGTAAGCAGCTCCCTCCTGGTCACTGGATCAAAGGTACAAGGAAGATGAACTGATATACAAGAAGTTAATTAATTTTCAGGAAGACAAGGAAAAACAAAAAAGTACAAGAAGTTTGTAGCCATGAGCTGATTTGGAAGACCAGTATGATCTCCCTCTCCTTGATCCCTTGCCTTCATGTGACGTAGCCTCTGCAGAAGAAGCAAGAAGGAAAACAAGATCATGGAAAAATTAAATGAAGAACTGCAAGAACAATCATAATCTCACACACACACATATATATATATATAGCGCTTCACTTTTCTTCTAAAGTTGGGAATTGGAATTCCTGCAATAATGTCCACCTTCAAAAACTAATCTTTTGTTGCAGAAGATCATCCTCCTCGGGGACTCTTCTCCCCAGTGGTGGGACCTGAAAGCAAAGGGGTACAGGTGCAAAACTGGTCACTGACTCCTCCAATTGCACCTTCATTTTCATAAACAATAGAACAGTATCGAAATTTATGAACTGTACAATTTAACTAAACCGAGGCAACAATTAATAAGTGTGTGTGTGTGATGCATGTTTTTGCTGTCGACTAAAACACAAGTTTCCCACAATTCTAACGCCAACTTCCAATTGGCAATCAGAGGTCCTTATCATGGAAATGGACTTGCTTGGTCGCATTATGCTGTATTTCCTTGCCAACCTAAAGATACTCCCTTTCTATAAAAAGGTAGCATTAAAAATTAGGGTTTGGAGCATGACACTCTTCAAATTAAGGTATATGAGTATAAGTTGAGCATTTTAAGGCACATCACTTGTTTCTTATATTTAGTTTTACAAGATACTTTAGCATCCAGCTTCTTGAATTTATTTGATGGGTGAAATATGGAGCTGGACTCAACAACGAAGCCAGATCAAGTGATCTACTCGGGCTGATCCCGAGCTACGGGCCACGAAACACCATCACCCGAGCTACCTTTTTCTTTTTCTCATTTTTTTTCTTATCTTCTATAGTAAAACCTAGCTTTTCTCATTCTCACTTTATTGGGCCCCTGGGGCTATAGCCCGGGTAGCCATTAACCTGGCTTCACCCGTAGTCGGACCATCTACTTCAGAATTAATCGGATTATAAAATTTAAATATAAGATCCTTTAACATCCATTTGCTTTAGAAACACATATTTGATATTTTGGCAAATCTAGTTTTGGTTGATGAAACTTGCCACACTATCTCAATCATTCTCCATGATTGGGCATTAGCTAAACTAAAACTTCTATTAGGTAGAATAAGTTTGAGTGAGTTTTCGGATGAATGAAGCATAATAATGCCGTCCACATAATTTAACAAGTTTGATCGAGTTTACGATTTCGCATGGTTAACCGATAGATTGAAATTCTTTGATATTTTTGAAGTTAGGGTTATGCACGTTTGAACTAGATTAGGAAATTAAACGTAAAGAGAAAATAAAACATAAATGGTATTTTAGTTCACTAACCATGGGCAATTAGTGGTTTAGAGTTTCATATGGGCTAATTAGGATTGAGAGGAAACACATCTCATGTGGCATGAAAGAACACACATATTTTTCATGTCCAAGTTATTACTTAGTTGGCACGTTTATTTTATTTCATTTTTTTTGTGTCGATCAAGGCAATTAATTAAGTCAATTGGACTAAATTGATCATGCAAATAACACGAGTCAAATGTATCATTTATACAAAAAAGAGTTTTTATTATTATGAAAACTAAATATTCCTATTAACCAATTCTTTAATTTACACTATTTTGATTTATACCGACACCGTCATCAATTCACACCAGATAGAAAGGATATATGCACCTATGTAGGTCGATCCCGAGCTAGCCACAATCATCATGCTATGTCACCCTAAGCTCAAGCCGCCAAGCTTGAGTGATGATAACTCAAAATAGTTCTGAGCCCGAGTGGATTGTGGGCCCTGAATGGCTGCACGAATCCAAGTGGGCTGCTATTAATAATGAACTCCGTGCACTCGCTCCCAAGCACTCGAGTCATCAAACTGAGCACTCGAGCTACCAAACCCGAGTACCAAGTATCAAACACCCAAGTACGGAACTCCCGAGCACCCCAATGCTCAAGTGCACCCGGGATCCCGAGTATTATGATGAGAGCATTATTCTACCCTATAGCTTACTTATCTGTTCCTTTCCTCCCGAGTTTGATTTAAGTATTGGAGGGATCCTGTCACATAACACTAGAAGAAAGCTTCTTAAGCAAACTCAAAAGCATCATTAACCTCTTCGGATTTTCGCGGATCATATACTTATCTTTTTTTTTAAAAAAAAAAAGTCTATTCCTTAAATATTCTATTCAGTGAATCAAACACACTCATTGCTTGATTTTAATTAAGTAGGATATTAGGTAAATTCAACAAATGTCACGCCCCCAGAACTCATACTTACTTGAAAATCGGACAGCATCTCCTCTGTACGGCAGACAATATGAATCTTTATACATATCACCCTCAACACAATATATAAACAACCACAATCAGGCAATTAATAATAAAGAAAGATAATCAAACTCCTTAAAATCTTACCTTGACTTAACGGTAGTTCAAACCTCCGAATAAAAGATAAATCCTCAATCATCATGTCACAACTCAAAACCCAATGACATAAATACAAGTCCTCCGAAATAAATCTACATTCAATAAAACAAAATAGGAAAATAACTACCGACGCTAAAGGGGACTGGCAGATGGATCCTCTCCTAGCGGCACGAGACGCAGCTATCAACTACCTGAAACAAAAATAGAGACAATGGGTGGTGAGTTCGAGCTTGAACTCTGTGGATATAGCGGATAGATAAATGCATGGTGTAAGTAAGTAAATCAAGCAGGTAGAAACAAAATAACAGTCTCCAGAACAAGAGCATAATCAAATGCATAAAACATACCTGACAATTCATATAACCTGTGGAGGCATGATCAGAAATTCTCATACCAAATCAATAAGTTGCTCATACTACTAAGCAGATCCAGATCAAATAATAAATGCAAATCAAATCATATATGCATGTCAATCAAATGCAACAATCATAACTTAAACAAATGCAAGATACATCGAATGCAAGTGATGTAATGACATGTGTTACCCTACATACCAATCTACAACCATCACATATATCTGTGTGGCCGACTGGGCAAGGGCTATGATAACTGTACGTACTCTCACATTCATCTCCTATGAGTGGCCGAGTAGACAGAAGCTGGAGAACAACCTCATCCCGAATCCCAAGAAAAAGGGAGAGCACAACAACTCTATATCAAAGACCTTAGGAGAGCACTGTTGAGATCGATGGCATGGCTAAAGGAGGGTGAATAGCTTCTCACCCAATTCTTCCTACACGTGTTAGTTGCGCTAACGGAAATGAAACTTAATAATAAACACAATGCTAATACTTATCGTTTACGTGGTTCGGAGATTGCTTGCTCCTACTCCACGATGTGTCCTTGATGTGAACGATCCCTCAATCCTTCAGTGGATTAGTTCCAGCAATCTCCAGCTAAATCTTTCTCCTTCTCGGTGGAGAACAACCACTCACAAATATCTCTCTTTCTTTTACAAGATAAGAACTAGCGTTTGAGGAAGAGAGTAGGCTTGAAAGATTAAGCACTTGAGCAAAAAGGTCTTTCACACGAAAACAGCTAACCCTTCTCAAATCTCAAAGCCACCCTTTAAATAGAGGAGATAACTGTTAACAAAACATATCAGCCCTGACACCAGTCAACTGGTGCCTCAGTCGACTTGTGCTCAGCCAACGGCTAACGGCTAGTTTTCGAATAGACCAGTCAACTGCCTCCAAACCAGTTTACTAATCTTACTATTCGAAACTCATAGAAGGTTCAGTTGACTAGTGTCTGTACCAGTCGACTGATCCTGTTACACACTCACACTCATCCTCTCCGAAGTCGCCCTTTGAAGTTCTCTTCCCTTGGCTCTCGTCCCTCAGATGCACCCAAGCCCTCGGCTCATCTCGATGTCATCCTTCGCGTATGCCTTGAAGTCTGCTTCCCTCGGCTCCACTCCATTGCTCTTAGTCCGATGGACCCTCGGATGCGTCATTCTTCACCGACTTCAAAGGCTTGAGTACCAGAATGAGATTTCTCAATTGTGTGTTCCACCAAGTTCTGTATGACTCAAGCACACATCAAACCAATATGAAAACCTAACTTAATCATATTGACACACACATCAAAACTCATTATCGTATCGATTAAACTTGGGCTGATTGTACCAACAATCTCCCTCTTTTTGATGTGTGACAATATGTTTAAGTTAGGCATAAAACAATTTTAAAAATACAAAGCATTAATAATATGAAGCATTAAAAATATCCAAGCTCCCTCTTAACCTATGCTTTATCTCATGATTTTTAATTTTTGCACATACATGAAAAATAAAGTTAAGTTCTAACTTAAACCTTTCTATTCTCCCCCTTTGACACCATCAAAAAGATTGTACCAATCAATTCTAACCTATGACATCAAAGTAAAATAAAGTTTTAAATTCTGAAAACAATCAAAAATTAGAAAATTGAGGTACCAGTCAACTGAGACAGATATCGGTCGACTAACCTCACCGAAACAATACCCATAAAATTATCAATCAATTGATCCTCTACACCAGTCGACTGGCATAAAACTGTTCCAAATTTCAGCCTTCTGAGCTGAATTTCACCCTCGACTCATCCCGATGTCATCATTCACGTATGCCTTGAAGCCTGCTTCCCTCGGCTCCACTTCGTTGCTCCTCGTCCGGCGATCTCTCGGATGCGTAATCCTTCGCCTACTTCAAGGACCCGAGCAGCAGGATGAGATTTCCGAATTGTGTGTTCCACCAAAGTCTTGCATGACTCAAACACACATCACACCAATATGAAAACCTAATTTAATCATATTGACACAAACATCAAAACTCATGATCGTACCGATCAAACTTGGGTCGATTGCACCAACAAGCACAACCACTCTAATACCCATGAACAAGAAGGAACAACAGTTGAGGGATGACCCGGCTAGAGAGGGTTAAATAGCCGATCACCCTCAATATGCTCGTTCTTCCTACAAGGTTAGTAGTGCAGCGGAAATATAATTAAATTAAAGAAACAAGTGCTAACACAAAACCTTTAACGTGGTTTAGAGATGGTGTTCCTACTCCACGATAGTCCGTAAGGTAGACGATCCCAATCGTCAGTGGATGACTCCCCGAAAAACCTCCGGCTAGCTCGTGACGCTCCATGCGGATGGAGAAACCTTGCCACAATCCGTACAAGACCTCTGAGCATAAAGACTACTAATTGGCCTTTAAATAAGACTAATTTCGTCAACCCTAGCCAGTCAACCCGAGCTCTCTTAAATAGTGCACATGGATGAACTAGCCGTTACCAGTCGACTGGTGACAACACCAATTGACTGCTTCACCCGAATTCGAATGTTACAACCCAACGTTCGAATTCCAGCTGACACCAGTCGATTGCATAGAAGATCAGTCGACTGATCTTTATGTGACCTCTACCAGTCGGTTGATCCCACATTAGTCGACTGACCAAACCTTAAACCTAGGGATTCCCTTCCCGAGTACACTTCACTCGCACTCGGACTCTTACGACTCACTTGACTATTCATGTAGTCTCTATCTGTTGCTTTCAAGCCTTTTTCGACTTTGACTCTCGTCTCTCAGATACATACAAGCTCGCGGCTCATCTCCACATGTCATCCTTCACGTATACCTTGAAGTGTGCTTCTCTTAGCTCATCGTTCCTACCTTATCTACGGTCCCTCGGATGCACCATCCTTCATCGGACCCGAAGTCATTAAGCTGAGTTTATATGTATTATGCAGAACCTGCACACTCAAATACACATATCAAATACAAGGGTGAATATAACTTAAACCCTTTGGTCAAACATCAAAATATATGATCTCATGGACCATAGACTACCTCAATAATTTCCCCCTTTTTGATGTTTGGCAATACGTTTAACTTAGGAAAAACAAATAGCAAACACAAATGCTAAACACCAAATGGACTTACGTTGTCAAGCCTACACCTTGGACTTACACCGCCAATGCATATGCAATGCAAATAATGCATGGATCTTATCATAAGACATCCCCTACACTTAAACTCCCCAATGAGTTAGGATTTTCGTCAATGGACTTTTTTAGAACCTTTCCAAGGCTTCCTCTACAAATGGACTTACCAAGGCTTTATTTTTAAGAACCTATCACAAGGCTTCCCCTTTGCCAATACATGTGCAACAATGCTCCCCTTTCATCTAAGCTCCCCCTTAAGCTGGGATTTCTTGCAAAGGTATGTTTGGTTTCACACTTAAACCTAATATTTCTCTCCCTTTGTCATATATCAAAAAGAACTCCAGCAATATCTTAATCATTGGATTCATTATCCTCTAATAACTATAAACATTGTGTATTAACCCCCCCCCAAAAGATTATACACATGTTTAACATCATTAATGTTGGGACAATCTATGGTCCGGAGTACCATATGTTTTGATATTTGGACAAAGGGTTTAAGTTAGGTTCACCCTTGTATTTGATATGTGTATTTGAGTGTGCAGGTTTGCAAGATACACATGGACTTAATTGGACGTCTTCGGGGTCGGTGAAGGATAGCATAGGAGACAAGCCGAGGGCTTGTATGCATCCGAGGGACCGTGGACAAAGTAGGGACGATGAACCGAAAGAAGTGGACTTCGAGGCATACCTGAAGGATGACATGAGAAACAAGCCATGGGCTTGCATGTATATGAGGGACGAGAGCCAATGTCGAAGAGGGCTTGAAGGCAATAGATTGAGGTTGCTGGAGCAGGGACGATGAGCTGAGGGAAGCGGACTTCGAGGCATACGTGAAGGGTGGCATAGGAGACAAGCCGTGGGCTTGCAAGCATCCGAGGGACGAGAGCCAAAATTGAAGAGGGCTTAAAGGCAACAGGTCGAGACTGCTGAATGGAGAGTCAACTAAGTCGTGAGGGGTCGACTGCTGAGGAAATTGTACTCGGGAAAGAAATTCTAGGGTTCGAGTGCAGAGAGAAATGTACTCGGGGAAGGAAAACCTTAGGTATAAGGGTGGACCAGTCGACTGATGCTTGATCAATCGACTGGTCAGAGACCAGTCGACTGATGACAACTTAAATTCGAACGTTAGGCTGTAACGTTCGAATCTGAGTGGGACTAGTCGACTGGCCTTGGTCCAGTCGACTGGTAACGGTCATTTCAACATAGAACACTATTTAAAGGGGCTCGATTTTGGCTGAGAGTTCTTGACGAAATTGGCTTTGGTTAAAGGTTAATTAGTAGTCTAAGAGCTCAGAAAGGTATTGCGGGTTGTGGCGAGGTTTCTCCACCCACAAGGAGCTATAC
The DNA here is from genome assembly GCA_024364735.1 of Boesenbergia rotunda. Lineage (NCBI taxonomy): Eukaryota > Viridiplantae > Streptophyta > Magnoliopsida > Zingiberales > Zingiberaceae > Boesenbergia > Boesenbergia rotunda. Next base: position 168,794 of record JAGFNQ010000379.1, on the reverse strand, counting down.
AAGCTAGCCGGAGGTCTTCTGGGGAGTCATCCACCGACGGATCAGGATCGTCCACCTTACGGACAGCCGTGGGGTAGGAGCTTCATCTCCGAACCACGTAAATTGATTTGTCTTTTTAGTTGTTAGATTGTATTATTTATTATTCCGCTTGCGCACTAACAACCTGTAGGAAGAAAACCACGATTAAACTGGGTGATCGAAAAGTTGTTATTCACCCCCCCTCTAGCAAACAACAAGGTCCCAACAAACATATTTCAACTTGAATTAACCTCCCAGTTTCAGCATGTATCAGTCGATTGAGACAATTACTAGATCCCTATCGAAACATAAACTCACAGAATTATCAGTCAACTACCCTCTGCATCAATTGAGTGATACTAAAAAATCAGCCTATTTTAGAATTCTGAATCTAATTTCAAAAATACACCAAAAATTCCATAATCTTAAAAAATTCTCAAATTTTGTGAAGAGGTTTGCGGAACTTGTGTCTACTTGAGAAAAAAATATATTTAGAAATGTATATATCTCGAATCCCAAGATTGACACAAAACTCAAAACTAACTAAATGGTTTAAATGAACCTTGACCTAAAGTCCTAATTTTGGCTTCATCTTGATATATCTGCCCATACCAAACCACAATGCATCTCTAGCATTGATTTATATGACATCTATATATCAAAAATTAAATTTTCATGCAATATAACTCTAATGTCATATTTTGTGCATGAAACACAATTTCACATGTGTCAAATCCCAAGGTTAAGACTCAAATCCATCTCCAAACCCTTTGGCACAGTTCATGGTCCATCTAGACCTCCAAGAGATATCCTCAGAAGATCCATTGATCATGGATCCTAATTTGGCTTTTAGAGCCCCCCTTAAGCTCTTAGTCTTAGCCACCTCCTTAGGTGACTCATCTACAATTACAAGGCTACACCGATGTACCTTCGATGACTCTTGACCTACAAACCTAACCCTCTTAACCTTGGACACCTTGTCCTTGGTTAAGGTGTTCTTCTTGCCCTTACATGGCACTCCCTTGCCATTTTTAGACTTCCCCTTGCTATAGTCATATGACACTCTTATATATAACTTTCCCTTAGCATTGAAGGACTTAGACCGATATCCCAAACCCGATCTATCATTGTTGGATTTTTGGCTCCCCAATAATCTATCTAGGGTTTCTCTAATTTCTCAAACTTTGCCCTTAAATCTTAATTTTTCCTTTCTAGGTTTCTAAACCTAGAATTGATATGTCTACCTTGGACATTTCTAACCTACTCATTCTAGGCATGTGTCTCCCTTTCTTGGGATTAATGTCTTGGTCCTTAAGTCTAATGGTTCTACGTTTCTCATGAAATGATTTCCTAAGGTTATGATATGCAATATTAACCCTACTCATATCATGATATTTAAATCCAAAATTTTACATGGATAAGTAATTTACATTATTCCTAACATGTATTGAGGAGTTTAAATTTGAATTACATTTCAAATTAAAGATTACCTCCTTTACCTTTGTGGCTCCCCGTTGATGTGAGCTCTTCTTTTTCTCTTTCTTCTTCCATTTCCTCAAATGCTTCAACTTTTTGAATTCTCTCTTCTTTGAGCATTTAGTATGGTAGTGGCCCTACTCACCACATGTGAAGCACCGAATGTGCTTTTTCTCCTTCTTTTTCCTACAACCCATATTAGAATTTAAAGAAATTGACTTGGTTTAGGGTTTATCTCCTTTTTCTAACCAATTTGACACTTGTCCTTGTAGTGTCCCTTCTCATTGCACCCAAATCAAATGATGTGGTCTTTTATTTTTTGCTTTGGTGTAGGTACTAGTGAGGTTGACTTCCAAAACCTCTTCTTCATTTGTCTTGGCTTTTTCTTCAACCTTGAATGCTAATGCTCCATTTTCGGAAGTGGATGATTCTTTTTCATCTTCTTGTGCCACTTTACTTGAGGAGGTGGATGAAGCTTCTTCTTCTATCTTTTCTTCCTTGGATGTTGAACTTTCTCATCATTCGATTGGTCCTTCATCTCTTCTTTGACCATTAAGTCAATCTCCTTGGGCTCTTCTTCTTGTGTAGGTTTTGGTTCTTCCCATAGAACCATCTTGACTTTACTCCACAATTCGTGGGCATTCTTGTATTCCCCTACACGACTAATCACATTAGAAGGCAAAATATCAACTAATATTGATATTACCTTTGAATTTGCCTTTGATTGTGATTGTTGCTCGTCGGTCCAATATCTTGGTCGGAGCTTCTTCCCATGCTTGTCTCTTGGGACTTCAAATGGTTACTCGATGACTATACTTGTGTCCCAATCCGTCTCGAAGAAGATCTCCATTCTTTTCGTCCACCAAGAAAAATCACTTCCTTCAAATTTTGGTGGAACCGCAAACTCGATCATCTTCTTTGCTTCCTCGGCGGTTAGTTCGATGCAGAGCGATTTGATACCATTTGTTGAGGATAGATGATCTGGCTAGGGGGGTGAATAGTCGATCACCCTCAATGTGCCTCGTTCTTCCTACAAGGTTAGTAGCGTAGCGGAAATATAATTAAACTAAAGAAACAAGCGCTAACACAAAACCTTTAACGTGGTTCGGAGATGACCTCATACTCCACGGTAGTCCGTAAGGTGGATAATCCCGATCCGTCGGTGGATGACTCCCCGAAAAACTTCCGACTAGCTCGTGTCGCTCCTTATGGATGGAGAAACCTTGTCACAACCTGCACAAGACCTCTGAGCATAAAGACTACTAATTGGCATTTAACCAAGACCAATTTAATCAACCCTAGCCAGCCAAACCGAGCCTTAATAATCTGGAACTAGCCATCACCAGTCGACTGGTGCCAACACCAGTTGACTGCTTCACTCGAATTTGAATGTTACAGCCCAACGTTCGAATTCCAGCCGACACCAGTCGACTACACAGAAGATCAGTTGACTGATCTTTTTGTGACCTCTACCAGTCACTGATCCCATATCAGTCGATTGACCAAATCCTGAACCTAGGATTTCCCATCCCGAATACACTTCACTCGCACTTGGACCCTCACGACTCACTTGACTCTTCTTGTAGCCTCGACCTATTGCCTTCAAGCCTTTTTCGACTTTGGCTCTCGTCCCTCGGATGCATACAAGCCCGCGGCTCTTCTCCACATGTCATCCTTCGCGTATGCCTCAAAGTGTGCTTTCTTTGGCTCATCATTCCTGCCTGTCTACAGTCCTCGAATGCACCATCCTTCACCAGACCCGAAGTCATCAAGCTGAGTCTATGTGTATCCTGCATAACCTGCATACTCAAATACACATATCAAATACAAGGGTGAACCTAAATTAAACCTTTGCCCAAACATCAAAACACATGGTCCCATGGACCATAGATTGCCTCAATAACAACCAATAACTCCAAAAAGGGAGCACAACCACTCTAGTATCCAACGGGGGTGCACAATCGCTCTACCTATCTCTCATAAATAACAGAGGAGGTGTCATCTCTGGCTACTACTCTATCAACTATCATTACCCATGAGGGTTAAGAGTAGCACGATAGGACGATTACTCGCACTCTGACAACTACTACTACCCTGAATAGTTGAGTGGGCAGACCACTATATGACTAACGGCGGACTTAACTACAAGGAAGTCGATAACCGCCAGCATGCAACAAATGCAACATGGTGCATGATACCAAAGTGCATAAACACAACCAGGTCAACAGTCATGGAATCAATAAGAAACATATGCACCCAACTCTAACCATAACTAACAACATGCAACTAATCTATTGGGTAGGGTGTATCTAATGTCAACCAACCCTAGATAGATTACATAATATTTCTAAAGTACACGTGTACTAGCGGTACTCATTGGATCAGAAAATAAGAGTTGAGACTGTATAACTGAAATTTAGATTTTTAATTCAAAGATCAAATAAAGAAAAGTATCAAGTAGAAAACAAGCACAATAGAACTAAGTTAAATAGTCCTACTCAAATAGTAGGATAACCATATATTTAAAGATAAATGCAGCTAAAGAATCAAGCAAGAAATATCCGCCTTAATCTATAGTCCGTATACAAATAGAACCTCCCATCCAGTGTCCGAAATAAATCAATGCCCTGTATTAAAGGACATAATTTTAGCTATTAACATAAATAGTAATTAGCTACACAACTACTAAACCATATTAGAATTAATCCTCATTATCACATTCATTTAATTAATCCAAATTGAATGATTAATTCCTAATTGAACTAAATCACCATGATTAGGTTCATTTTAGTTTTAACCCAAGCCTAAACCAAGTGATCACTTCTTCCCCACGGTCAAGTATAATCCTCAATAACATCTCATCATATGACAACATCCTAAGATCAAAGAAACCAACTAAACGACTACTCCTAATCCCTCTGTAGCTCATTGCAAAAACAACCAAAATACTACACTAACCATAATCCACAATAATTTATGTTGTCATCAACACTACCATCCAAATGCTAATACCCATATCCAAAACCAACATCAAATTCCAAAACAGAGATCAACAGAAACATATATACTTAACGCAAGCTAAGATCATATGATCACCTTCCTATTTTAAACAACACTTACATCATCTCACATGGCACACACAACAGGATCGAACACCAAGCTAGACCTTAATCCATCATCATATGGCAAATACAACTCAAACACAATTAAGCTAACACTTAACTCCACATCAAAATCAATTGTAATTCTTACCTTTTAATCTAATCTCCCATCTCAGATTGTCCCAACAACTCTCGGCGGGAACACCACACCAAAGCAGAAACTTCTAGCCCCAAAACAGAATGCTCTCCACCTCAAACCCGACTTACAACAACCCCAGTTGACAATTATTGATCCAAACATGAATCCAAAGCATCTTACATCATGCCCACTGAAGTCCAAAAACAGAACCATTCAACTCATACATCCCAATCAGAAAGAACAATCCAAGAACTAAATTAAAACCAGATTCATCAACATAATAGATTTCTAAAATTGAAATTGGATTCACACTACACCTACTGCTCAAAATATTATCATCTCCCAATCGAACAAGTGTTACTTGGTTGCGCCAGCCAAGCTCTTCCCCAATCCAATGAAATCAGAAGTTGCAACAAGAGGCTTGTCGCAGCAAATTTCCCCGTACTCCTAGACCACACCTCTAGCGTCGGGTCTCTGGTATGTGGGCCTTGTGGATGGGAGAAGTGGTTGCCGGCAACTAGCTTGCGTTGGAGACGAGATGTTGATTAGCCATCTTCGCTTGTGAGGTGAGGATCTACTCAAGTGGGAGGGGTAGAACACAGACCTCCAATCAAAGAAAGCGAGGCTGCCAACTGGGGGTGAAATGGGGAGGAGGACAAGGTAAACGTCAGGGGAGGAGATGTGAAAGAAAGGGGCACCGTCTCTCTCTCACATGAACAGGAGAACCACAAGGGATCGCAGCGCCGATCACAGCGAGGAGAGGGGAAGAAATCGCGAGAGGAAGAGATTGTGACAGGTTTGCTTAGAGGAAGAAACGGGATTTGTAAGTGGAGGCATTTTTTATAATTTGACCCTTTATCTTTTGCCATTCCGAACTAAGTCATTAAACTTTAGGGATATTTTTTTGTGTTTTAATCCCTCCAAATTTTCGTATTTAACATTCTCCCATAGTAATAAAAATTTAATCCCAAATTTTGCTATTAAATCGTAACAAACACCAACCGCTCATAAATGGTATTAACACTGAACGAAAACCAACAACACACACTTCAAGTAATCAAATAATAGTAATGAGCTCAGATGGGATTTGGTGCATAAATGCTAGTACGACCACACCCAATTGATAGTAGCTAGTACAAGTATTACCACTAATACAGTTGACAGGTTTAACTTTAGTTTCCCGACTCAACAGTCGAAGCTACACGAGAATCAACATCTATGCTTCTAGGTCGTACTCGCAACGTGACAACAATCGCTTCCATGGTCAACCTTGTCCATGATTGCGAATCGAGCGACTTGACTACCAACTATCATATTAACTCTAAAATAGTAAATACCTACTCGTTCAATATAGGAATAGATAGAATCACCATACCAGACAAACATTTCAAATCAGAATCATCTCCAATCAACTTGCGACAGGAAGTTGCATCACCAAACACAAATTGATCATGTACAATCGATCAAACCTATCAAAATTACACATAGGGCACTCAACCATAAGATCACTGACACCAAGTATATATCAAATCACCAATAGTCAATCATCATGTCTATCAATATTGCCCATGAACTATCAATCAAAGATAACTTCTAGCAAATAAACCGTAACGTCATAAATCCACTAATGATCCACCAGAAAATTACGTATCACAAAGATAAGGTTTTATGATATCCACCATCTCCATACCATCTTTAACCAAAATCTAACGAGATGACTTTCTGAAAGAGAAAGTCATTTATCCATCCACATTCACGGCTAATAAATCAAAGATATCCACCAATTGATCCTCAAAACACCACACATAATTGAAATTAGTCAATCTCAATACATCCTCAATATCAATAACCATTGATAGCTTTCTGATTAACGATAAAGTCATCCACAACAAACCAGCAAAAATTCAATGTTCCCAATATTCATTTTTGCAATATCCCCTAGTTTCAAATTTATTCTCAAACATCAATCACACTTGACATTTTTCCTGAACAACTAAAATCGTCCTCAATATACCATCATAACATATCTCTGTCGTACCATCACAATCTATATGGGAAGTTCGTTGCGGTTTGTGAGACAACCTATTATGTATTCACAACACCAGCTTCCATTAACTAAGCCCATCCTAAGGTACAATCAAGATGTAACACCACACATATAATGGTTAAGAGCTACAATCATCAAACATCTTTCCGAACAATCGCCAATCAACATTCTGTGATTTGGAGATCATCCTCTATAAATTTTCACCAAACTACGATTAAATCTCATAGGTGATAAACACCTGACACCCTATTCCTCACGTACCCACGAGCCATATATCCCGATGTTCCGTCAGAATTATCTAATCATATACACCCACATCCCAAACAAGTGCCACATCTAATAGCGTAGTCATCTTTACATATGAAGTGTTAAGTAATCTTACTGTCATAGTTCATCATGCGAGATCCTACACATTTAGCGTATCACTATCTTACATAATCCAAGCATCTAACTATTTTTGATCTAGCAGAATTTTCTCCTGCATAATTAGTGTCAAGTCTCCCAAAGGAAATAACCTTGGCCAAATCAGCTTCTTGGACACTTAGCTTCCTGCTAAACTAAACGTGTAGATAGCTTCCTGCATAATCAGCCTAATTGTTCCACTTCACTCCTTTGTCATAACTTCCTAAATAAAATTTCTACTCATAAGGTACTATACTTCGTTCCATTCCACCTGATTTCAATCTGGTCAACTTCCCTAGCACAGAATACTTATTTTATTTTTTGGTGCAGCCTAGTGCCAATAATGATATATAGTGCGTATGTCACCTAAGATGCTAGCCCAAGATACATCTAGTAGAATAACAGTATATCTATCTATATACAATGCCCGTATCTCAACACATAACTTAGCATGATTACCACTGAGAACTACTGAATCAGACTTTCCATTTTGCTCCACTAGTAACAAGGAAACATGAAGAGACTAAATGAGGGATAGTAGGTCAACTGAAATGAGACGAGCTAACACAACTTTAAGCATAATCATGTTCAAAGACTACTAAAGTCCTGATCCTGAGGCTAATTTGATATGCATAAGTTCTACTTAACCAATCCAAGAGTGACTTTTAGCCTAAAAACTAAATCAAATCCTTGCCTCAATGGCCCGATATAAAGAAGGATATTTAACAAGTACAAATACTAATAATTTTATCAACTTACTTGCTCGTCGTCTGAAGAAGTTCATCGTCAAGTCCCAACATAACCAAGTCAAGAAAATAATCCCGCAAAAATCCGAACACATATACCCAAATCCGAGCATCTGATACCCAAAAGAACTGGTATCAGAAATACTCTAAAAAACTCCGAAAATCCGAAACCAGATAAACTCAATAAAATTCGAAAAATACCCAAGTGACACTCGTAAACCTGGCTCTGATACTACTAAATTGTCACACCCCCAGAGGCCCATGTTTACTCGAAAATCGAGCAACAACTGCCTTATACGGCAGATAATATGAATCTTTATACATATCACCCTCAACATAATATATAAACAACCACAACCAGGCAGTTAATAATAAAGAAAGATAATCAAACTCCTTAAAATCTTACCTTGACCTACCGGTAGTGCAAAACTCCGAATAAAAGATAAATCCTCAGTCATCATGTCACAACTCAAAACCCAATGACATAAATACAAGTCCTCCGAAATAAATCTACATTCAATAAAACAAAATAGAAAAATAACTATCGACGCTAAAGGGGACTAGCAGATGGATCCTCTGCTAGCGGCGCGAGGCACAACTATCAACTACCTGAAACAAAAATAGAGACAAGAGGTGGTGAGTTCGGGCTCTAACTCTATCGGTATAGCGGATAGATAAATGCATGGTGTAGGTAAGGTAAATCAAGCAGGTAGAAACAAAGTAAACAGTCTCTGGAACAAGAGCATAATCAAATGCATCAAACATATCTAACAATCCATATAACCTGTGGGGGCATGATCAGAAATCCCCATACCAAATCAATAAGCTGCTCATATTACTGAGCAGATCCAGATCAAATAATAAATGTAAATCAAATCTATATATGCATGTCAATCAAATGCAACAATCATGACTCATACAAGAAGCATCGTATGCAAATGATGCAATGAGATGTGTCACCCTTGCGCACCAATCTACAACCATCACACATATCTGCTTGTCTGTCTAGGCAAAGATTGTGACAACTGTACACATTTTCACATCCATCTCTATGAGTGGCCGAATGGATAGGATGTTGGGAGAACAACCTCAATCCCTCATCACATGGCAAACACAACTCAAACACAATTAAGCTATCACCTAACTCCACATCAAAATCAATTGTAATTCTTACCTTTTATCTAATCTCCCATCTCAGATTATCCCAACAACTCTCGGCGGGAACACCACACCAAAGCATAAACTTCCAACCCAAAACAGAATGCTCTCCACCTCAAACCCAACTTACAGCAACCCCAGTTGACAACTATAGATCCAAACACGAATCCAAAACATCTTACATCATGCCCATTGAATTCCAAAAACAGAACCATTCAACTCATACATCCCAATCAGAAAAAACAATCCAATAACTTAATTAAAACCAGATTCATCAACATAATAGATTTTTTAAAATTAAATTGGATTCACACTACACCTACTACTCAAAATATTATCATCTCCCAATCAACAGGTGTTACTTGGTTGCGCCAGCCAAGCTCTTCCCCGATCCAACGAAATCAGAAGCTACAACAAGAGGCTTGCCACGGCAAATTTCCCCTTACTCCTAGCCCACACCTCTAGCGTCGAGTCTCTGGTATGTGCGCCTTGTGGATGGGAGAAGTGGTCGTCGGTTACTAGCCTACGTTGGAGACGAGATGTTGATCAGTCGTCTTCGCTTGCGAGGTGAGGATCTACTCAAGTGGGAGGGGTAGAACACAACCTTCGATCAAAGAAAGCGAGGTTGCCAACTGAGGGTGCGATGGGGAGGAGGACAAGGTAAACGTCAGGGGAGGAGATGTGAAAGAAAGGGGCACTGTCTCTCTCTCGCATGAACAGGAGAACCGCAAGGGATCGCGGCGCCTATCGCAGAAAGGAGAGGGGAAGAAATCGTGAGAGGAAGAGATTGTGAGAGGTTTGCGAAGAGGAAGAAACAGATTTGTAAGTGGAGGTATTTTTTACAGTTTAGCCCTTCATCTTTTGCCAATCTGAACTAAGCCTTTAAACTTTAGGGATTTTTTTACATTTTAACTCTGAATTTCCATACTTAACAACAAAACTTACAAACCCACAACTCCACACTATTCAATTCATATGAATTTCTTTATCTGTTCCACCTTAAAAACAGGTAATCAACTAATATTATCAAAACTGTTACAAAAGTTAGAGAAAAAAATGAAAAGAAAAATGAAAAAGAAAAAAAACATTTGATACATGCTAAATGATTTACAAACTCTAAATCGGTATGCTCATTACAATCTTCTATAGATTCAAATGATCAGTGAATTGCTGCTTGAAGCTCCTCTATTCACATTCACTTTGGAGAACCCTCACGGTTCCATCAAGGTAGGTTCATAGCTACAGAGAGTAGAGCAATTCCTTTCCTAGCCGATCGATGGATCGATCGATCGATTGCCAGACACTGATGTTTGCTCGCAATGTCTGATGGTGGTGCCTCATTCATTCTACCAGTGTGCCTAAGTGCTGTCCTCTTGGAAAGCTCTGTATACAAAATCTCGAAAACGCCTCGAGTATTGCTTTGGATCGACTGCGGATATGGAGGATGGATCATGCTGAATGGACTTGTACGCGTGCTCCAGCTTCTTACTGATATCGTAGTCTTGTAGTATGTCGATAATGCCGAAGATCAAGACTACATCGAAGTATTCCCCGGTGGGTTCTCCGATCAGTTGCGGCTCGCCGTCGGTCCTCCGGACGGTTAATTCGGCCTTAGCCGACATGTTCAGGCCTAGCCGGACGTTTCTCGACCTTGACAACAAGAGAGGAACAACGGTGCATGACACTTGCGTTAGTCATTCAACAATGTGATTGGCACAGACATGGTTAGGTAATACCTATTGGAATCAGAAAGGAATTGATCCTTTTCTCTTTTGTTATCACCACCTTCAGATGAAGAGGTCTCTCTCGAGTATCGAAAATGGACGCCGACTAAGAGACTGTAATCCATGATCCTTTCTTGCTCGAGAAATTCACAATCCCTGTCGATTTGCCTGTAGAAAAGATGTAAATGATCTCTGTGTCAAGAAGGTGCTATATATATAAAAAGTTGATACTGTACCTTTGGAACTCTTGAAACCAAGAACGGTGCAGTCGGAAAATGAAGTTGAGATCGAGATCTTTCAAGGTGGTGTTTTCGTTGATCTCCGACTCCGGCTTACTGGTCATGCGACCATGGGAAGATCCTTTGAGGTCGAAGCGCCTATGAATGGCAAACTCGGAGCAAAACAAGTTCTCCATGATAACGAAACGGACCTAGATGCATGGCCAGATGACATGAACACATGAAATCTTTGTGATGGGGAATTAAGTTGTAATGGAAGCTGACCTTCTTCTGTGCAGTTCCAGTTAACTTCACGCAGTGCAGGCCAAAAAACTTGGTCACCAAACTCTTCTCGAATTTCCTCACGTAGCTGTAGTACGCCGGGAGCATTCTCAAAAGGACCTAGAACAACAATTGTTTGGTAGAAGGCTCGAAGATCAAAAAAAAGAAGAAGAAGAAGATGATGATGATGATGATGAACTCTCTCACTTTTACTTCAGATTTTTTCATTGTCTTGATCATGTATTTGTCATCGTTGGTCAAGTAGAAGAAACTTCCACTCTTCCCGGGAGATGAGAGTTCTCTGAGCGCATCGTTTCCGCAAAGAGACAACATATAATCGGCTGGATCTACTTTGAACAGCCTGCAAAGTGTCCTGGACATTCAATTTAGCAATAATGGATTAACAAATCTGAAGTAGGGATGAGTAAAAGAATAGAATAGAATAGAATTCTTGCAGTAACCTGAACACCAAAGGACAGTAGTCTTTCCACTTGAATTCACAGGATTGATGTGGAGGAGTGTGCTTGGATCCTTCAGATGGAAACTTGGTCCACACTTTCTCTTTCGGATCGAAGGCCGACGATTTCAGCTCGGCCTGAGTGTGGCCTTGTTTGCCTACTGCATGCCTGTAACGTCGACACTTTGTGGACGATATGAAATTTATACCATCAAAGCTAGAAGAACAATGATCATTGACAGAAGGTTTTACCTGATGCCGAGCTGGAGATTGAGCATGAGCTCGTAGTTCTTGTGGCCTTTGGTGATGGTCTCTCCTTGCTTCTTCGGCGGCCTCGGCGGCGCCCACGACCGGCGCGGCGGCCGGGAAGCTAGCTTGGCCTCTGCATCATGCGGCCGCGAGGTTGCCATGTCATCCTTCGCGACGTCCAAGGGGATCTCCCCGATTACGGTGTGCGTCCTCCCGTTGGACCTTCTGGGCGCCCCGCCGTGGCCGCTGATGTCCACTGACGCCCGCCTCTGCGGGCGGTCCGACGACGACGAGGACGGCCGCCACATCTCGACGTCCGACCAGTTGAGAACCTTCTGCGAGGGGAGCACGGACACGGTCTCCCCCGGAGCGATCTTGCACTCGCGGAGGTCGGCCGAGAAGGCTTCCTGTGGGTCCCGGGCGGCGGGGGTGGTCGCCGTCGGCGATGGGTAGTACACGCCCTGCTGGATTCCGACGTCGTCCTTGGTCCATACTCCGACGTAGAGGCTGCCGTCTGGCCACCGGTAGCTGCCGTTGCCCTTGGGACACCCGTCTTCCCAACCGCCGTCGTACCGGCTGCCATTGGCGGAGATGAGGGTGCCGCGGTTGTGGATGAGCCCGGCCACCCAGTGCCCCACGTACTCCGCCCCGCTGCTCCACACGTACCGGCCGTGGCCGTCCTGGATGCCGGAGCGCCACTCGCCGTCGTAGTAGTCCCCGTTGGAATAGGATTTCTTGCCGTGCCCGTGCTTGAGGTTCATGGACCAGTTGCCCCAGTAGGTGTCGCCGCTGGCGCCGGTGAAGATGCCGAAGCCGTCCATGAATCCGGCCTTGAACTCCCCCTCGTAGGTCGACCCCGACGGCCAGGAGAACTTCCCGCGGCCGGTGATTTTCCCGCGCCGCCACTCGCCCTCGTACATGCACCCGTCGGTCCAGAGCAACTTGCCGGCGCCGTGGGGGACGCCGCCGGACCACTGGCCGGAGTAGTAGTCGCCGCTGGGGAGGACGAGCTCGGCTCGGTAGAGCTCCTCCTCCTCCGCCTCCGTCGACGCCGCCACCGAGGAGTCATCGCCCCAGCCGCGGGAGGAGGTGGAAGCAGAGTCGTCGTCGGCGGACATGGGGGACACCTGGCAGACCCGGCGCCGGCTGCCGGCCTGGTACACCTGCTGCGCTTTGCAGACCTCTGACTCCCACGACTTGCCGATGTTCTGCTGCCGCCGGTGCGCCTTGTACATTCTACTCCTTCGCCGTCGCCGTCTCTCCCCCTCCCCTCTACTCCTTCCCCGTCGCGACCGCCGCCATTGCCGGAATCGCTTACAGAAAAACCAGAAACAGAAGGAGAAATTATGCAAACGATCGAGTTTCCGCAAATTAATCAATTAACGCAGTAATTAAAAAAAAATTAAAGAAAAGATTGCGATAAAAGACCGAGAAATCTAAAATTGGGATGTCTGTTGTCACAACCAAAAACTCTGTTTTCGCTTCGTTTTCGTTCTCGATTAGCCATTCTTCTAATTCGAGCAATCCAATCCGCCTAACAAATGGAAGGCGAGCCTAATTCGGCGTATCCAGTTCGGCGTCCCTAAGGAGCACGAGGAGGATAGGGTTGGTCAACGGTATCTATTAATGGATTGTTATGGGGTTTTCGCCGCGCGTGTCGATTTGGGTCGTCCATGTCAGCTTGCTTTTTTCGGTTGCTAGATTTTGTGGCGCCATCTCGCGGGAACGTCGTCACTCGTATTCGGCTAGATCTCAGGACGACGGTTTTGACATTTGTTGTTGTGTTTTTGTTTCTTTATAGAATTTTGTCAACCGTTAAGACTTTAAAAATCAACCATTACTTTTTTTAATTTTATTAAATTAGTATCCTCGATCATTAACTCAATATAAACAAGTAAAATGAAAATCATGTGAGACGTTTTGTTTAGTACCATGATCCTTTATACGTGAGAAAGGTCAAATATCAAACTGATCATTGTGCACTCGTTTCTATGTAAATACCGTCGGGTCGATGCAAAAAAAAAAAAAAAAAAAAAAAAAAAAAGTAGTTAGAATCGTCACCTTAACGGCCCCTGATCCCGACCCCACAAGTGTTCAAAGAAGATAAATTATAATTTTTACTGATCGGATAAGATGCCTGGGGCCGAGAAAATTTAAGCCAACAGACTAGGTTTTTATCCCATGTAAATACCGTCGGGTCGAGATAAATCGGCAAGAGGAGAGATGAATTATCGTTGTAAAATAAAAATCAATCTTGTGTGGTCTCACAAAGAATTCAGATTAGTTGTAATAATAAGTTAAAACAAACATAAACTAATTAAACTAGTAAAAAATTAAAACACAGAGATTTACTTGGTTGCTGAGCCTGTCACGAAGCGAGGTGGACTTCCAAGAGCACGTGGTCTCCCAAGGATCATGAATCGCCGATGATGGCTCCGATGCTAGTTTCGATCTGCAAGACAAAGACCGTTAGAACCCGTCGGGAAAAGTCTCCAGCAACACACTCCGACGGTCAAGTCAGTCCCCAGTGGTGGAAAAGCAACGAAAGCAATAGAACAGTAGTGAAAATACTATTGTGAGTACCTGTGGGATATGGAGTGGAGAGACTTATATAGTCAGGGGAGCTGACAGCTTTTGCTCAATCTGCCACCTTTTGTCGCGTAGCGAGGACAGGATAAGACATACCCAGAAGTGGTAGGGTAATGTGTCGCATTCCGGAATAAGGAAGTGGGTGTTGTCAACTTATGTGAGGGCGCCGCTCGGCCCGACACCAGCGTATGCGGTCGCAGTACGGGGGGACAGGGTATGGCAGGGAGATCATGGCGTCAGCGAGATACTCACGATTTGGGACGGAATGGTACCTGACCTGCGCCGACCCCGTACAGCTTCTACGAGTCTTATGTCAGGGAGTGGTTGTTCTGATAAGTCGCGATAAGAACCTTAGACAACTTGGCTTCCCGAGTTAAGGCTTTCCGAGCGAAGGTATACTTCCTGAGTCGTGGTACGCGCGGTTCGGGATGAACGTCCGAACTTGGCTGACTCGGGGATAGTCTGGTCAATGATCGAGTATTCTTCTAGCTCGGGGTGCTTCTGACTCGGCGATCTCATGAGATGGTGATACTCTGAATGAAGACTTTTCTGGCTCGGGAGGACCTCAGAAGCGTGGGCCGCCACGTGTTCGGCTGAGCCCCAAGGCGAGAAGTGCGCGGGGGCATGCCTGCTTACGACTTGTACGAAGGTGAGAATTTGGACCATTGGTCGGATTGTACCCCAGGAGCATGGGCCGCCACGCGTCCGACTAGGAACTGAGCCGAGAGGTGCATAGGGGCAGATCTGCTTATAAGTTCCGAATACTTTGAGTTGAGACTCCCCTGACTCGGGAGTGCTACAGCTTAGGGATGTTGTGAGTCGGAACTTCTTCGACTCGGGATTCTCCTGATTAGGAACTCCCCTACCCATAACTTCCTGGGCTCATGAACCTTAGGGGCCTCTGGCCCTTTTTGCCTTGGTAAGGGCCAATGTTTCTTCGTGTTTGGGGAAATGGGTTGATTCGCCTGTGCCAGCCCTATATTCAACGGGCTCCTGGGGCTCGTAAAACCCATCTCCTCCCGACGGGTTGCCAGGCTGCCGGTAGGGATGGCAATAGGGCGGGTCGGGGACGGGTTTGCCGTCCCCATATCCGTCCCCGAAGTAAATCTCCATCCCCGAACCCGTCCCCATCCCTGCCTCTACTTAATCAGGGAATCTCCGTCCCCGAATCCACGGGGAGTAAATCTCTATCCCCGTCTCCATCCCCACTTGAAATATCCATCCCCACTTGAAATATTCATATCCTCAAAAAAAAAAATCGAATCAAAGTCGGTCTCTTCCATATCCTCAAAAAAATTTCGAAGGCGATCTGGCTAAGAACGAAGAGTGCGGAGCAAAAAGAGATCTTGTCCGGCGAGTGACGGCCGGAAGACGAGACAGAGAATCGAAAACTTATGGGAGACAGCGAAAACTTGTGGGAGGCGGCTAGTGAGCGACGATTCATTACTCATTAGGATTTTCACACATCTTTAATATTAATATTATTGAATTATTTTAATAATTATTAATATTTTATTATTATTAAAGATATCGGGGCAGGTTCGGGGATGGGGATAGCATCCCCATATCCGCCCCAATCTGTTTCGGGGATTTTTAAAAATGCCCGAATCCGAATCCAAACTCGATAATACCTCCCCAAACCCGCCCCGTTTCGGATTTTCCCCGCGGATATCCAAATTCCCGGGGAAAATTGTCATCCCTAGCTGCCGGGCCAGGCTACACATACGCTAGCCCGGGATCAGTTGCAATCTAGGTGATTGCTAATCCAAGACAACTGAAGCTCACTATCAAAATCTCCTTCTGGCGGAGAAGTCTTTTACAGACTTTGAAGCACAAGACAGAGGAAAACTAATAACTAAATTGTATGCAGTTGATGGATGAATTGAAATTAAACTCTAGGGGCCTATTTATAGCTTTGATCAGAATTATCCGTTTGCTGACGTGACACTTATAGACCGCTCTAGTGCTTTTGGGCCCCTGACACGTGGTCTGATGGTTATCCAAAAAGCAACATTCGCAGACGGCTAAAAACAGCCTCTCGGGCGCCTGTATGAACAGGGGCGCCCGGGCGCCCGAGAGCCTAGGCACCCATATACCTACGGGTGTCTGAGAGTGGGTCTTTTGGTCAGCAACCGCTGATCACTCTCCAATATGATTTCCGGTTTTCTTGGGTGATTTCTGGCTAACCGAAGTTAGGCTCACTCAAACCCGACTCCGGTCTTTCGCCTCTTGAGCGTCCTTCCTTCCGGCTTCTCGTCCCTCGGACGTTGCACGCGTCCTTCTCGCTCCACCGGTATACTCTTTCACAGTTTCCGCGTCCCTCGGATGTACCGAGCCAGTCAGCTCACTTCCCCGTGCAATCCTTCTCGTCCACTATGTCTTACGCTCGATTTCCTCCGCTCCTAAGTTTCTGCACATTTAGACAGAGGGATCAAAACTAATAACACCTAATTTAACTTAGAGCAATGATAGGGAGAGTGAAAATGGGAGAGTGAAAACCATAATGAATGATGTGGCATGACGTGACATGACGTGACATTTTACATGCACACGTCCGATTATCGCTTTGACACCATCGGCGGCCTTCGGCCGCCGCCCCGAATCAAACTATACCCTAGGGGACACGGTGAATCCGTCGGAGATTGTGCATGTAAGATGTCACGTCATTCATTATGATTTTCACTCTCTCATTTTTAATCTCCTAATTATTATTCTTTAACTTAATTGATTACATCAAAATTAATCAGGGCATCAAACTGTGTCAATCCGTAAGATTTAATTATAAATTTGAGAAGCAGATAAAATGACAGGTGACGAAGAATTTGATCAACCTCTCGAGAATTTGGGAGATAAAGTGCGAATATCTTAGAGAGAATAGCTGAGGGAGCTTAAGTTGAAGAGCACAAGAGATTTTAAATAGAGAAAAAAAAACCCCAGGGAGAGGAATTGAAACTGGAAAGAGTTTGGCCGATGCTGTCCACTTAGCTCTTATAGTGATGGACTTTAGGCACGTAAACAATGAACATTACTTATCTGGATTATATTTCAATTCGAGGATATCATCAATGAAAGTAAATAAAAACTACAATTTTTTTTGAAGATTATTATTATTTGATTTTTTCCTCTTGCAATTCCCATTATTTATTTTTCACGAGTTCGCTTTCAAACCACAGCCCACAGCCCATGCGGGCAGAAGATGAATAATTTGGCCCACTATGCAATTATCTCCCCATTTAAAGTTTTACAGAGTAATTGTGTTAGCCCTTAGGCTATGATAGAGTGCAAGGATAATTAAATCATCATTTCAAATATTCATGATTCAATTTCTAATTATAATATATTTTATAAGATTTTTTTTAAAATGAGACGTAAATCCTGAGACGTTGAGATCTTAGACCGCCTACTGCAAGCCCTTTCGAAATTACTCTGACGGCTGGTGGGATGTTTTCATAGGATCGAGTACCTTAGCAGCTGATGAAAAATTTTTACGGTATCAAATTTATCATCCAAAATTTGATGGTTATCTAATTTCATTCATTATTATTATTTTAAATAGTGTGCTAGTTAAAATTGCTGTCGTAATTAATTTATATGTATTTAAGTGAGAGTCAGTTGTTGGCTTTTACTCCAGTAACATCGATGGAGTCGGTTTGAGATGTTCAAGATGGGGCTGACTCACTGGCCCGGCTGGTCCCAAATATATATATATATTTTAATAATTTTATTTTAAATAATGTCTAAACAAATAATTAGGGTACATTTGGTTGGGAGTTATCCATGATAACCTTGATTATCCATCCAAGATTATCAACAAAAATTTTGTTTTGTTTAGATAATCAGCGATTCCTAAGTAATGATCGATACCCGACACGTCAGCAAAAGGGATATGCAACCAGGAATCGAAAAACCTTATGAAAGTAAGGTTTTTCTTGATTCCGGGTTATAAAACTTATCTTTCCAAAATTATCCTCCAATATTTACATTTAAGACGAAAATAACCATTACAATTTATTAACTTCCGAAAGCATTATGCAACCGACGACCGACAACAACGGCCAACGACCACCACCGCCGGCCGGCGACCACCGCCGGCGGCCGGCGACCACCGCCGGCGACGATCGCCGGCGGTCGATGACCACCGTCGGCGATGATCGCCGACGACCACCACCGCAGGCGACGATCGCCGGCGGCCGACGACCATCGTCGGTGACCATCGGCGGCGGCCGAGGTCGTCGGCGACGATCGCCGGCAACCACCGTCGGTGATCACCGCCGCCGCCGCCGATCGCTGGCGGCCGGTGACCACAGCCGGCACCCACCGTCGGCAACCGACGACTACAACCGGTGACCACCACGGCCGACGACGATCGCCGGCGGCCGGCGACGACATCGACAGTCGGTCGGCGATCTGCGCCGATCGTCGACGGTCGACACCGACAGTCGCCTGTAGGTGTTGGACACCGATTGCCTACGCGGACACCGACGATCGACATCGACGCCCTTAAGTCTAAACAAATAAAATTATTTAAATAAATTCTAAAGGGTAATACGGTAAAATATTATATTAGGTTATAGACTATTATCTTCAAACAAATAAGATTTTATTTGATTACCTAAATTGAACCAAATAATTTCATGTTATGTTTCATTCCCCAAAACTTTTGTCATGTGATTACTTGGTAATGACATAACCAAGGTTATATATGATAATTTGAACCAAACGCAATCTAAGGCCGCGTTTGGTACGGGGTAACGTAATTGAGTCTGTAATGTAATCAAAGTTGTAATGTAATGTAATGTAATCAAGATTACATTACTGATCCTGTCGACAAGCGAAGATCGGTTCTCCTCCGACTGACTCGGTCTGACCAAGGTGACCCCGCCTGCTGTAACCTGGGGGGTCGGACTCTGGCTGAGTGGGGACCTGACTCAAGTCACTCGGCCCGGACCAACGCAGAACTCACAGTGTGGTGGTGTGGTTGCAAAGTGACAGCGATCCCTTTTCCAGAGACCAAATGAGGTTTATATAGGGTATTCCCACGTGCGAACTGTCACATCCCATCAGGAATTAGTCAGAGGTTAGGTTAATTAATTGGATGCCTTAGCGGCGGAGAGAGACTGACACAACAGTCTGCCAGCCCGTAATCCTACCCCTAATTAACGTTGGGTGGCCACGTCGGCTGATGACGGCGCCTCTTAACGGAGAGTACTGACGGGACCTGGCGAGGAATGAGACTCGAGAACTCAACCTCGATCGCTCGACCTCGGGAGATCAGCCTCGAGAGCTCAGCCTCGATCGCTTGACCTCGGGAGGTCGGCCTCGAGAGCTCAGCCTCGATCGCTTGACCTTGGGAGGTCGGCCTCGAGAGCTCAGCCTCGATCGCTAGACCTCGGAAGGTCGGCTTCGAAAGCTCAGCCTCTATCGCTCGACCTCGGGAGGTCGGCCTCGAGAGCTCAGCCTCTATCGCTCGACCTCGGGAGGTCGGCCTCGAGAGGTCGGCCTCGAGAGCTCGGCTTCGATCGCTCGACCTCGGGAGGTCGGCCTCGAGAGCTCGGCTTCGATCGCTCGACCTCGGGAGGTCGACCTCGAGAGCTCAGCCTCGGTCGCTCGACCTCGGGAGATCAGCCCCGAGAGCATGGCCCAGGGTGAACTTGATTCCGACTTGAGCTTCTGCTCGCCCTGACCTCTGTTATCCTCGAGTCGGGTTGAACCAGGTTTCTCTCCGACCGGGCTCTCATCCCTGATAAAAAACCGCTCGCCCGGATCAATTACTATGTTTGGTAACGAGTTGTATGTAATCTTTGATAACCATAGGCTACGTTTGGTGAAGGGGTAATCCATCCGGTAATGTAATCAAAGATTAGTTGCCGACGACCGACAACGACGACCGACGACCATGGTTGACGACGACCGACGACCGGCGGCGGCTGGCAACCGACCGGCGGCGGGCGACGACCGACCGTTGACCGACGCTGCCCGGCCGACAACTTTACAAGCTGTAATATAATCGGATTACATCGGTTTTGTTTTGTAATCCAGATTACAAATTATCAACCTCTTTTGTAATCGAGATTACATTACATTATGATTTTAAAGTTATTCCAAACAAAGAAATCTACCCTGTAATATAATCTTGATTATATTACAGAGTGGATTACACCCTATCAAACGCAACCTAATAAATGTCATTGAAAAGACTTAATTATAAATTTTAAAATGAACAATAGTATAATGGTTAAGTTTTTTCATGAATAATTAAGAGATTTAAAAATTGAATCTCAACTAGGATGTAGTATAAAAGGACAAATAAATTCAAAAATATTGATCGTCTCTATAAGTACTTTTTAATATATATTTATCATAAATGATTTTTATAGGACTGCACGGTCATTAGTTTGAAGCGTTGAATATTTCATAATAATTAAAAAAATAATAATTATAAATTTTAAAATATTATGAATTTTATTATACAGGTGTAAATAAAAAAAAGCACATACATATGAATTGATTATATATATATAATTGAATTGATTTTTTTTCATATCCTATTTGCATTATATTAATCACATGCACACGCACCCGAAATTTAGTCGTCGCTCGCTGCCACAACACAACAATTCTACGAGAAGAAATAGATGTACATATTTGACCTCCAATTCAAAATGAACATAATCTCCAAAAAAGCAACCTTATTTAATTTTCTAACCCATCTCTTCCCACCCCTTTAGATATCTCCAACCCAAAATATTATATTTGATTTTTAAATCATTTTCAACCCAAAACATTATATTTAATGTCAATTCCATACTAAAATAATATAATTTCAGTACTAAATACTATTTCAGCTTTAACTCATTAACATCATATCACACCAAAAAAGAATATTTCTTAGAATATTCTATTTCGTTTTATTCGAAATTTAATTATCCACATAAATTTTAATTTAGTAATCTTTACATCATACTTATTATATTTAAAATTAATATTTTATTTATTTTGATAAGTTAATTTTTAAAAATTTTACATCAAACTAATCTATATAAAAATATTTTAAAATCACACACAATTAGCATAATTACTAATTTTTATTTAAAACATATAATAACACTTAATTGAACATGCAATATTATGATGTATTTTACATTTTGTATAATTGAACATAATTACTAATTTTTATTTTATATGTCAACATAATAGTTGATGTATTTTATATTTATTCATATCAAAATTTTAATTATTTTATTATATATATTTTAAATTAGTGATATAATTTATAAATATAATTATAATTAAAATATGCTTAATAAATAAATTTTTTATTAAATTAAATCTTTATAACTATGTTTAATAAAATTAAAACACGCTATTATATTCTTTAATTTATATTTACAATAAATAAATAATATTTTTTAAATAATTATGGGAAAAATAATAATTATAAATTAATTTTTATTAATGATATTTAGTAATATAATATTTAATAATATACATTATAATAGATTTTATTGATTATATAGTATAATAAGAATGTTTAAATATTAAAAAAAATTCCAACCCCAAATATGGTGTGATGAATAGTGCATCGCCAAATATGGTGATGCACTATTCATCATACCAAATTTGAGATAGGTTTTAGTATATGAATTAGAGTGTTTTGGTGTGGGTTTGATACCAAATTTGGTGTTTTAGTGATGGGTTGGAGATGCCCTTAATACATTTTTTTCTTTGCCTCTAGGACTATGGTGCAGCAGTAGAGCGACTAGTCACTATTTCAGATATCTGCGATTCGATTTCTAGCTACGGCGTATTTGTAGAAAATTTTCTTCCAAATGTGATGCGAATCTTGGGATGCTAAGCTTTTAGACCGTCCATCGCGAGCGCTTCCCGATTTACCCTGACAACCGATGAAAATTTTTATGAGATCGGACTGATCGTCTGAGGTTGAAAAAACTTCGTTAATCATTTTTTTTTTTTATACATTTCTCTTTGCCCAAGGACAATACTCCTTTTCAACTTTTCAAACATTCTCAAGTGGATCTCAGCTTTCATAAATTAATTTATAAATTTTATTAAAAAAAATCTTCAACGTCCTATTTACAAACTCAACTCTCTTTTCAGCGCTTGGTAAGAAAAAAATTATTTTAACTCTCCACATACAAAATTTTATTTATTTCAATTACAAATTTATCTAATTATCCTCGATTTTTTAGGTATAGATAATAAAAAATAAGGTATAATTTCTCCTAAATTCAACATCATTTAATCATTTAACTAGAATATACGACCCAATTGATTCATCTTAAGTTAATTGATTGATATGAACTCTTAATCAATTGATCAAATATAAAAAGAGTTGTACATAATTTGATAGAAAATATATAAAATTCTAATTTAAATGTGTTGAATTTAGAAAAATTATATTTATTTTTTGACTTTTTACCTATAAAAAATAAGGACGATGTTTTTCATGACAAATACAACTAATCAATTATCACTCAATTTATAAATAATCGAAGCTCCTCAATTGATTGGAGTAACTCCAAACAATTATAAGCAGCTCCGATCGATTTCCGATCAACTGGGTTTGACAAAGAATCAATTCTCGATCAATTGAGTTTGAAAAAGAATCATGCTCAATTTAATAGAAAATATACCAGATTCTAATTGAATCATATTGAATTTAGTAGGAATAATATCTCATTTTAGATATTTTGTACTTCAAAATAATGAGGGTAATTAATTAAATCAGTATATATTGTTGTTGAAGTAAATAAAATTTACACGCAAGAAATAAAAATAAATTTTTCGGACACGGAGGCTATCAAAATTTAAGATTTAAAGATAATTTTATTAATGTACAATTAATATAAAAATATTAGGTTCATCTCGATGCGGCCCGATTTAATTTCTATAGAACAAATATCTCATGTCAATTAAAAAAATGCATTTCTCCTTTCTCAGCTATAAAAAAAAATATTTTCCTTCGAATCCTTCCATATTCACTCCTCCTGTAACTGATTTGAAATGAATCTTCCAAAACCAACACGGATCATCCTTTTTCACCCATGTACGTGACTCATTTTACCCAAAGTTTCAGGTGCCTCCGCCAACCAGACAGCTGGTACCCACGGGTGAACCACATCAACTCTGGTTGCCAGAATCCTACGCATGCATTCCTCCTCCTCCCCTAATCCGACGTCATCCCATACGTGTAGCTATTTCGTCAACTCATAGCATAGGTAGACGGTTGCTATTTTTGTTTAATTCTTTATCAGCTTAGTGTACACCATTTGAGTTCCCAATTATTTTTTATTCCACTCTCATCAACACCCTCGTAAGTAAACAAGTTTAAATTTATTTATTTAATTTAATAAATTATTTAAATTTATTTATTTAATTAATCATATATATATATTTGTTTATTTAAAACAGACGTTCGATCCCTAACGAATCGAAAAGTCGGTAGAGTGCAAATGGAATTTTTAATAATACACTTGCAATTTATTTAAGGATGGAGTTGGCACGGCCAGCGTGACGATCTCCTTCGCAGCGTCTCTCTCTCTCTGCCAGGGGAGTGGGGCGATTCGAGATCAACCAGAGCAAGGGTTTTGTATTTTTGCCTGCGCTCCTGCGCAGCCACAAGTCTTTAATTGACGCCCCGACTCCTTCCCCGGCCCCGAGCCCATTCCCTGTCGTTTCCTCCTCCATTCGCCACCTCCGCGGAGAGAGACGTGAGGGGGAGCCTTTTTTCCTCTTCTCCGACCTCTCTCTCGCTATCCTCTCCCCTTCCACACACTCCCTCCTCCATCCTCATCTTATTGCCTCCACACGATCCACCCCTCCCTCCCTTTGTCTCCCCTCCTTCCCCTCTTCTCCCTTCTCCTCGCACCCGGCGGGCGGGTTACTCGAGGGTTCGCGAGATTTCTCGATCGCGCATGGCGACTTCCGCCGGCCACTTGTCCGCGCCGCCCGAGATCCTCCTCCGCTCCTCCCACTCGAACCCGCTCTTTCTCTCCTCTACCCGGAACTTGGTCTTCCGCGACGCGGCTCATCTCGGGCAGCGCCAGAGGCGCCGCCGGGCCGCGGCGCTCCGATCGGGGGCCGGTGGCAGGGGGTGGTCGTCTTCGTCCGCGGTTAGGGCGGTGCTCGAGCGCCACGGAGCTGCGCTCAGGGCGTCGGAGGTGAAACGTAGCCAGTCGGATGATCGGCCTAAGGTAAATGCTTTCTTTCGTTGCGTGGAGGTGAGATTCAATGATTCGTGGTTGATTGGGTGATCCGTGCTTCTCTAGTAAAAATCTTTTCGTTCTTTATTTGTTGTTGTTGAACTACTGGACATCGACGTTCGAATGGTCATGAGTTAGCTCTTATGTGAATGGATTAATGAATTTGATTGCTTAAGCTCTGTTGTTTGGTTGATTAGGAAAACTATTTTAGATTGATACACGTACTTATTCTACTCTGCAGACAGCGAGTTTTTCTGCATAAGCTTTGTGTTTGGCTCACAATGAATTGGTGCTGAAGTATTGATTATCTTTGACGGAGCTTTGCTTTGACTCTGTTAGTTTTTGTTCTCTATAAAATGATGGGGGCTATTTGGTTGACTGTAGCTTTAATAAGAATTGGCAATCCCCTTTAAAGAAAATAATTTCCAATTTGCACTTGCTTTTGATCATTAAAGAACTTTTCTGAACTTTTTAAGGAATCTGTGGCCATTTACTCATATTGACATACTATAAGGGATCTTAATTTAAACAAATTAAATAAAGGATTAAATCAGATTTTAAATTACAATTACATTAAATCAGATTTTAGCTTGATTAAATTAATTTAATTTATCAGATTTTAAATCATAGATTAATTTAATAAATTAAATTTATTATAATTAATCCAACTAATTCGAATTTAGTAACTTTTTTAATTGATTAAAATTGTTATTTGATTTTTTCCATACTTATTTTTGTGTTTTTAAATTCTGTATTTTTTTATGGATTTCAATCCCCTGATCCCAGCTATCCAGTTTGGTTGATTATTAATTTTTTGATATTTTTGATACCGATATTGATACTGCCTGCCCCGACAGATAGTTATATTTTTATTGCAATGCACTGCCTTACCATAGATTATGACGATACAACACAATACTCATCTATGAACAACTTAACCCACATCATCTCAGAAACATACGAGTATTGCTTAGTGTTTATCTTTCACACTCATATGGCCTATCTCACTTTGCTTTCTATAAATTTCAAGTAACCAAATTTCCACCAACAGATGCATATTCTGATGTCAATCTGTGGCCATTGACTAAGCTAGCATAACCTGCATCAAGATAGGTCTATATTAGTAAGTTCTTATCTTCTCTTGCGAAAATTTGTCCAAGTGATTCTCAGTTACTTTGCCTGGGTTTCTGCATATTATTAACAAGGCTCTCCCTCATTGATCTAGTCCTTGGAGGGCCTTGATCTGTGATTTGCAGAGGGTGTGAGGCTATCAGAAGAGGAAGTCGTGGAGGATCGAGCTGAGTTGTAGAAGTGAGGGGGAAGGGGATGGTAAACGATGAACAACTGTGCGATTTGGATCTTCAGTGTTGTGGGGGGATGGGCTAGGCTGTGGAGAGAATCTGTGATTGGGTAGGCTAGGTTTTAAGATAAGAAAGTTGTGTGATTGGGAGGAGGTGGCGGGTAAAGCAGCTATTTTTTTTTCCTGATGGGAGGTGGAAGTGTGCCTACTCAACAAGAATAGTGGCGAACAACATTTTTTTTCATTTCTATATTTTTATATGCTTTTCGTTTTTCCATATAATTCAATGCCTTGACAGCCCGACACTATGTTTGTTACCTTCTTTGATTTCTTTTATCATAAGTCTTGTCACTTTCTGCTTTTCTTCAGGTGGAACTTTAGAAATTTACTTGTACTGTGCTAACAGATATATAAATCTCAAGCATAAAGAATTGATTTTGTTTCCTAGAATATTATCTCCTGACAATATACACAATTTTTTTTAAATTAAAGATAACAAATTATTTTTTGAAATTTTTATTATGTTTGGAGATTGTAGTGAGAATATGTTCAAAAATAAGCATTTGTATATTCTCATATATGACTTCGTAATGAACTTGTAAAATTTTATCTAGAAAAAATCAAATATCTATTGTTAAGTAATAGATAACTAGTTTGACTATGAATATGGCATATGATTTGAAAGAATTTTAGACTACTAAATTACAACTTCTGTTGTCTAACTGTTCAGATACAAGAAAGATGAAAAATCAATTTTGTATTACGTTTGGAGATTGTACATACGTTGAAAAATATCCATTCTTATAAGATTAAATATCCATTAAATAATAAATAACTAATTTGACCTAAATATGTCACATGACTTGGAAAAATTTAGACTATGGCATTACAACTTCTATTGTCTAATTTTAAATCTAATCCATTCAAATACAAGTAATTGTATTAAAAGATTTAGCAAGCATCTAAAGCAGCAATTGTTTTAAATGGGTTCATTTCAAACTACAATAACCACATAACGAAGTAATATATCTCCCTGAACAATAGAAATTCATCAAGTTTGTGAGATTGATATGCTATAAAGGGTAACTGGTATTTGCATAAATCTCAACATCCCAAGATCACCTGCGAGGCTTTTGTACTTCCATAGTCCCACTGAATTCTATGTATAGAATTCAACAATTCTATTGAATAGGTCTACAAAATATTGGGTTTTGGACATTCCCACAAAATATTGTGCCTCAAAAATCAAAATCCACTAACCAAATATTAGTTAAAGTATTTTAATTAGGTCTTTACCCTTCAGGTAGATGAATCATGAGAATAGTGTTCACATTTGCATCTCATTTACTTCTCAAATGTCTATCCTTAGTGAACCATAAGTCATT
Source organism: Boesenbergia rotunda (assembly GCA_024364735.1). Lineage (NCBI taxonomy): Eukaryota > Viridiplantae > Streptophyta > Magnoliopsida > Zingiberales > Zingiberaceae > Boesenbergia > Boesenbergia rotunda. The sequence goes on along the minus strand of JAGFNQ010000379.1, from coordinate 141,280 downwards.
GTCAATATTCCACTTCTGATATTCCATTTGCAATAAACTACTGGTTTGCTATCAGGTTGCGAGTTTGAATGATATCATCTCAGAAAGAGGAGCTTGTGGTGTTGGTTTCATTGCAAACTTGAAAAATGAACCTTCTCATAAGATTGTGAATGATGCTCTTATAGCGCTTGGCTGCATGGAACATCGTGGAGGCTGTGGGGCTGATAATGACTCTGGTGATGGGGCTGGTCTAATGACATCTATTCCCTGGGATTTGTATAATAACTGGGCTGTGAAGCAAGGAATTGCTTCTTTGGATAGGTCAAAAACTGGTGTTGGAATGATTTTTCTCCCAAAAGATGAAAATTTCGAGAAAGGAGCCAAGTCAGGTATTTCTACTGAAAATGTTTTATTTCTTGTTTGCTACTTATCCTTTTAATGTTGTTTCAAGTATGTAAGTAGATAAGTTACCGTTACTTCTGTAGCTGATTACTGTATTATAGTTTTTTTTTGGTTACTTTACTTGATTTTGTTGCTTACATAGATGGATTCATTAATAGAGTGCTGAAATATGTTATGTGATAAATATCAGTAATTTAACTGCATCACAAGTCATATCCAGTTCTTCAAGTTATACCTGGATGAATTTCTTAATTGTTATTTTGATATTCTCTTCATGTCGTTGAATTCTTTCTGCTTTTGCTCTCTTCAAACTTGTTTGAGCTATATTATTTTAAATTTTGTGATATTTTTTCATCGCAGTTATAACAAAGATATTCTTAGAGGAGGGTTTGGAGGTCATTGGGTGGAGACCTGTTCCTGTAAACACATCAGTGGTTGGTTACTATGCCAAGGAAACAATGCCCAACATTCAACAAGTATTTGTCAAAGTCCTTAAAGAGGAAAAGGTTGATGACATTGAGAGGGAATTGTATATTTGTAGAAAGTTGATTGAAAGGGCTGCAAAATCTGAAGAATGGAAAGATGATCTATACTTTTGCTCTTTGTCAAATCGAACTGTAGTTTATAAGGGGATGCTTCGTTCAGAAGTACTTGGACAATTTTATTTGGATTTTCAGAATGAACTTTACACATCTTCGTTTGCAATCTATCATCGAAGATACAGCACAAATACTAGCCCTAGATGGCCTCTTGCACAACCAATGAGGTTACTTGGACATAATGGAGAGATCAATACTATACAGGTTATTTTGTCTTTAAATTAGCTGCGGAGTATTTGACATCCTTAACAGTGATTTCTTGATTATTTAAATTTTTCTGGTTGAAGGGAAACTTGAATTGGATGCAATCCCGGGAAGCAACACTCAAGTCCCCTGTTTGGAGAGGCCGTGAAAATGAAATTCGGCCATTTGGAAATCCAAAAGCGTCTGACTCAGCAAATCTTGATAGTGCAGCTGAAGTATGTCTTCTCATTTAGATTAGCTTCCTTCAACTTTGCATTAACTGTTATCCATCATATTCTTGGTTATATTTATTGTATTTTTTATTATTTTTTTTTGGCTTTGTATGTTATTGAGTGCTCTAGACAGACATGTTTCCTTCTGAGCTAAATTAGCTACCATTGGCTTTACTTGAAGAACATTGTATCTTGGCATGTTGGCATACATAGGCACTGTGATTTTGGATTTTTCAATATTATTCTTCACTGAATATGTTAACTGATTATCTTTATAGAAACTTTCAAAAAGTGTGCATTCCAACTAAATGATAATGTTTTTTTTTTAAATTTATTTTACTTCAATCATAAAGAATTGAGCTGGATCTTTGTTGTACTAATGCTTCTTGGCATTGAAGTGAGATAAGTATATCAAACATTTTTTTTTGTGTGCGTGCATGTATTTTAAGTTTATATCAATATCATGCTTACAATGCTATGCAGCCACTCTTCACACACATAATAGTAGAAGATGGAATTTTAGATAATATGAAGAGTAATTTCAAATTTATGTTGATTAGAAATGTGACAATTTGCAGACTACTTGAATTAATTATGTTGTTTAAGATATTATATATCATGCTTGATGAAGCTGATCTTGATTTTGGAGACTTATGATTTACTGAGCTAATAATAAGGTAACAAAAGCATTTTTCGAGAGGATTTTATTTCAAATTTATGTGGATATGATATCTCAACTTTTAAAAATTAGGTTGGCTTGAACTGAATTCTGTTTTTTTCTTGTTGATCTTGGTTCTTAACAAATCAAAGCACTCAAACAAATATTTCTGCTCTGAGGCCTAATAATATCAAACCTATCCTCAAGTCAAAAAACTGGAACGTAAACTGAATTACTTTTCCAACATATTGATGACATTAAAATCCCTTAATTTTGTTCAATTTGATTTACTTATAAGATGTTTCAGAAATATGTTTTTTAAAGTACTTAAACATTGCAAATTCTGGTCTATTGCCTAATAATACCAAACTTATCCTCAAAAAACTTGAACATATGCTGAATTTCTTCTCTAACTCAGTGATGACATTAAAATCCCTTAATTTGTTCAATTTGATTCACTTATAAGATGTTTTAGAAATGTTTTTTTAAGGATTTAAACTTTGCAAAATCTATTCTATTGAAACCGATCATATAATTTGGACCTTTGGAATGGTTTGTGACACCATTCAGAATTATTTAGGACAGCTTGATTTATGAGTTGATTTGACTGACTTTATATACATGCTTGTCTTTACACAACAAAGGATTGACCTATAGTTTCAAGTCACTACTGGAATATCAGATTTATCAGTATGATAATTTTTTTTTACTGAAATGTTAATTAAGACAAATTTGTAGTCAAATACGAGTTTTTATTTATGTATTCACAACTAATATATTAATATGATAATTAGTTAAGGCATATTAGTTATCATATATGAGATTCTATGACGCATCAGCTGGAAGATTATTAACGGGACACTTGGTATACATTCGGTAATGGGAATGGTAATGCGTTTTGATCGAGGGGTTTATGGGTTTAGTGATAACCTAGTGGGGGCTGGGTTATAAAATCAGGGGTATCATATTCATATCTTGATTCTGATTCCCGTATACCAAGTATCATAAATGAAAATGAAATAGATTTCATTCCCATTCCAGCCTTCTAAACCCGCTTACCAAGCGCCCCCTAACTTTAATAATCATATGCTACCGACATGACTTGGTACCATATAAAACATTTGTCTACCTCACAAATACCCGTTCTTGTTCCAAAAGGAACATTTTTCTTTATTCAGAGTTGCTTGTTCTTGGAGGCAACACCATCTAGAACTTAGAATAACAGTGTCACTTCTCATCCATATTTGTAAAAGTTGTGGTTGGTATCAGTTTGATTTACGAGGAACAATGTTCATTGAGGTTTAACAGATAAGTTTGTTGCGGTAACTGTTAACAATTGTCATGCTGGCTGTTAAGAACTAGTATTCTAGCACTCACACCAAATTTTGGTCTTTGACATCCATCCATGTTAGCTATTATTAGAATTTACAGCCCCCGGGGCTATGGTGTAGTGGTAGGGCGACTAGTCATCATCCCAGGCATCCACGGTTCAAACCCCAGCTACGGCGTATTTGCAGGAATTTTTCCTCCAAATGGGCGCGCGAACCCTGGGACGTTGGGCTTCTAGACCGCCCACCGCGAGCGCTTCCCGATTTACCCTGGTGACCAGTGGGAAACTTCCGTGGGCCCGGGCCGGTCACCCCAAGTTCGCTTGCTACCTGGTCCAACATTTTTTATTATTAGAATTTACAAACTCAATTCATTCAAATATGTTAGCTATTGTTAGAATTTTCAAACTCAATTCATTCAAATATAGCTTTGCATAGAAATCAACAGAGGAAAAGATTTATGTACCTATCCCAAATAATTGGTACAAACAAGCCTTGATGGTTGCTACATGGCAGTTCATTCAAGTAGGTTATGTAGATGTCTTAGAACATGCGTATCAGCAAAACAATTACTTTGCATGCTAAGCAGTTTAAGTTGGTGGCAGACCATTCTGTCTTGTAGCAGTGCCGTTGCAGCTAGCACACACATGCAGTTGGTGGTAATATGGTTATTGGTAGGATTTTGGGACACTAAAGTTTGACGACCACTTGCAGCCAAACAAGTTTTGGATACCAGATTCAGAACCGCGGGCATTCTTCAAGCTTTTCTTTTTATTATCACAGGAGAATTTACCTTTGACATTATGGTGCAACATTGCAACTTGTGGGTCATGGGATCTTGACTATCCTAAGATGTTTTTTCCCTGTCTTTTGGTTGATTATTCAGTGAGAAAGTTCTCTGCATGTTCCACTGCAGCAATTTGTGCCTCTAGCAGCAGGAATACTAAGTCCTTTTTGAACTGCGTTTTTTTCCCTTGTAAGTTGATCCATAACATTCATTTTTTCCTTGATCAGTTATTGTTGAGGAGTGGTCGGACTCCAGCTGAAGCTCTTATGATTCTTGTTCCTGAGGCATATAAGAATCATCCAACATTGACCTTAAAATACCCAGAGGTGATTTTTTGCGCAAACTATATCATCAGGAAACATTCGTGAGTTTGTTCCTTCTTTGGTTTTAGTATGACTGCCTCTCCTTGAATAAAATGGGTTTCCCCTTTTTTTCTTCCTTTTTTGCATCCTTCTCTAAAATAAAATAGTTTATGCTCATGTTAGGTTGTTAATTTTTATGACTACTACAAGGGACAAATGGAAGCTTGGGATGGACCCGCATTACTTTTATTCAGGTATCATATATCAACTTTATCTATGTTGTAGGCATAAACATTCTAAATGTGTCCTTCTGACTCCATTAATGGTTTTAAAGATATTTACTGCCTAGTTAGGGGTCAACACTTTTTCATATATACATACAATACATCGAAAGTGCAGGTGTAAATTTTTATTTCTTGATTAATTTGTTTTCAGAACTTTGTATCCACCTTGATTAAATATTCCTCAACTATGTTTTCTCTCTCCATCATTAGTTTTGTCCTTGATGTTAGCAAGATAACCTAATATGAGTTGACTTCCTATCAGCTGGCCAAACACTAGTAGTCTTTTAGCATATTAGTATTGCTTAAGTTACATATTGGAATTTTGATTGGCTCATCAAGGCTGTATCATATTGGTCGAGCTAGTAACTCCTAGTTTTGAATGAGTTTGGTGTGTGCATATGTACTGCTATTTAGAGTCTAGGACTGATTTAGTTGATTATGGGGCAAAATTATTCTTTGAGTAGTAACTGCTTGACAAATTCTTGTAATTGTTCTTTTTACCGTGCACCCATATGCATTAACCAGAAATTTAACAGATGAAAATTTGTTGAGTAGTGGATTAGGTAGTTTACCTAGAATTTCTAAAATTTTAGCTATAATCATTATGTATTTGTCATGTTCCTCAAGACTATGATTCTTTAGAAAAACAGATATCTGTTGTATAAACCTTTTCTTTGAATAAAATGTCACTGTGATTAAGAATATCTTCCTAAGTACTCTTATTGATATTTTCTACCCTAAATCGAGTGCTTTTTTTAATCGCCATAGTGATGGAACCACTGTTGGAGCTTGTCTGGATCGAAATGGTCTTCGACCTGCTCGATATTGGAGAACAGTGGATGACATGGTTTATGTTGCATCTGAGGTACGTGATATTTAATTCAAGAAGGATGAGTTTTTATGATACACAGTATTTGTAATTTGCATTGTCACAATTAATATATCTATCATGTGGATTTTGAGAAGATAATAAATTGAGTCAGTACAGACAATTATGAAGACCAGAAGAGCTATAGAATTAGTCATAATTCAGCTATTTGTTCTAGAAAAGTTTCATTTGGTGTAGTGGACTTCAAGTAATGGTGTAACACAAGGGAAAATGGGGTTTTCTCAGCTTACTTCACAACAATTTCATTTGTCACTTAAGTATATAGCATAGTTTAAAAAGGTAGTCCATGTGGAGGCATTTGCAGCTACGTATATCCTTCTGCATGTCACATCCCTGCATATGTATATATGACAATGCCTTTTTTTCTGCTTCAGTTGATTCATTTTATTTTTCTTATTGGTTCAATCAAATTTTAATCTGTTCAAGAATAAACTTGAGGAGAACATGATGAATTTAGTTATCTTTAGTTTAGTATATATACAGAGAACCTATGAATGAGAATGGAAGTCCCTTTAAAGGAATTATCATTTGATAGTAGGTATAAATTGAGATCACACTAACATAACACTTCGTTGGGTGCAAGTTTTTATTTGCAAAGTCTGCATGTAAAATGACATTTTGTTTCAAACGATGATAGAAAGGAATACTACGATTTCAGGCAAAATGGCGATGATTTTCTTTTGCTAAAATGGTTTCCAACATTTCTATATCAATTTTATATTTTTTTCATCATGAGCATTATGCATAAATAGTTTTTTATTTATCATTCTGACCTAGATGCAGAATATTTTCAATGGCTTGTTTATTTTGATAAAATTCTTAGTAACTGCTATTTTTTTGTGTGTGTGATCACACTTAAATCTAAAAATAAAAAATCATGGAAACTGCATAAATTTTATTTGTAATGTTGTCTCTGGATGATAAATTCGTAGCCTTGAGACTGATCTTGACTAATAAACAAGCTGCAAGGGTATATTTTTTCGAGTCGGGGAAGGAATTATTTCAAAATTTCAAAGTATCTAAAAAATAGGCATCAATAGAAGTCCATTATAGAAAATAGAAATATTCAAGTTCTAGTTAAAGTCCACAAGCCAATCCATTTTTTTTTTAAAAGAGCAGACTATCTCTTATCATTTAGAAGTGATATATATTTTAGTAATTTATCTTTATTTTTCAATCTATCAGCTCTTCACTCATAGTAAATCTGGAAAGTATTGAATGCTGTTAACCATTTTCACTTTTCTCACTAAATAATAGACATGTCTAATAGTAGATACGTTTGGTTCTGCACGAGGGGATAACTAATAATGCTTCTTTATGATTTTTTATGACTCTGTATTAACAACGAATATCATGGATCTCACAAGGGAATTGTTTATAACTTTATATATGAATTTCCTGACTTATCAGATCTTACATATCAAATTTAGCATAGCAAAGTTAGCTGGTTTTTGCAAATTGAAGGACACAACCTGGACATGCTGGTGCAACTTAAGTGAAAGCCTAGTATTTCATGTGGGATTTTCTTTGCTGGATGATGGAATTTTGTTTTTGAATGTACGCACATTTGTGAATATATAAACAGACATGTCTCATCTTCCATTTTTATGTTGAAGATATAATTCAAAGTGATTCATAAAATAAGAAACTAAAGAAGCCAACAAGATAACCTATCCACCCAGGTCCTATTTGATCATGTATCATGGATTCTGATCTTTTTAGGATTTTTTAATATTTTCTTAACATGACGTGATTTTTGTAGATGTTACATCTTTGTTTAAGCAGAAATAGGCAATATCTAATTTGTAAGATGTAAAATAATAGGACAGCATGCAGGAAGACCCAAAAAATTAAAAGGAAAACTGGAGGCTACAAAAGACAAAATGGTGCATGTATGGAAAGTGCAACAGTTATAGATGAAGTCTAGAGACTAGAAGGAATTTAAGTTTGTTATGCGTCCTTGAGCTAGAAGATAGAAGCTGGAAGATAGTGTTGTTTATATCTAGCTATATCGTCCACATGAATAACTTGACAAAAGAAAGTTGCCATAGCCACTGGGATGTGCATCCTGTTTATAATCTCTCCTGTTGGTGAATGCAGCGGGTCGAATTTGATGAGAGTTTAAGATGAGTTTAAACACACAGAATTTGTGGCAAGTTTTTAGAATACCAGTCTCATTTCAATCTCAGTGAGTTGTAGGATTGGTACTTACTGGGTACTGGACTAGTCTGACTGTATTGACAATAAACATAGAAATGGATCAAAGGCAATCATTTTATAGTATACATCTGTAGGTGTTGTGCTTGCTCGTAGTAGCAATATAGAAAATATGTTTAGTGTAGTTAACCAACGATCCTTGTCTATTTGATAAATATTGGCCATACTAGGAGGTGGGAACCAACATTTCAAACCCTAGTGCCAATTTAACTCCAGAATGGATGTCCTAGTTTTCTAGCCTGACTTATCACAAAGCACATTGAGTAGAAATTTGAAGACCCGTAGCAAGACAAGCACATCATTGTGGGTAAGGTTGACTTGAGAATATTGGAATTTCTAAATTGAATTAGTCTATAGAACATTAATGCCCTTTCCAAATGATGAGGGTGAATATGAAGACCTATTGGCGATTCAATTAGCCAATCCAGTCGATGCATATTTTTGCAGGCCTTATGGTCATCTGGGTAATTGTTTGCTTGAAAACTTCAAAGTATATTTGTTTATTGTTGTTGCTGCTAACTGTTTGCAGGTTGGCGTTCTTCCAATGGATGAGTCTAAGGTTATAACCAAAGGCCGATTAGGTCCAGGAATGATGATAACTGTAGATCTACAGAGTGGTGAGGTGAGTACGCCTTTTCCTTACCTCATTTCTTATAGCTAGAGTATGTTATAAAAGAAATTAATATCTTTTTTTTTATTATAGTTGAACACATGCAATCTGATTTGTTATCATATGCCTATTTATTTGGGCAATTCTATTCTGATTTAACAAGAAAAACTGATATGTAATTAGAAACTGTATGTACATAGCTAGAACCGAGTTTCACTGAAATTGTGTGACTGGCTTTCAAATTGTAAGACTAGTGTCACACGGTATCAACTTGTTCTGATAAGTACCAGTTAATGATCTCAGTAGGATGTTGCTTGATTAGTATTCAATTTTGAGATTAGGTTACTTTAATTTGTCTAGTTGGTCAACCAAATTTAATTGTTTTAATATGTGTTGATTAGGAATGGAATATAAATGGGTTTTTATTTGAAATGGCATGTCAAACAGAACAGTAATACAAACATTGGGTATCTATTTAGAAATTATTGGGAACTTTCTATACATCATTTTGCCGTGTTGGTCTCAAGAACTATTTTGGAACGGTGACATAGGTCTTATTTTTCTACAAAATTGGATGGAAGGCTCTATCATTAGTAATATTTGCACAATCAAATTACTTTCTATTTCTTAATTAGAGTTTTCTGTAGTCTTCTTTTACCTCTTCTACTTTCAGCATTAATGATTCATCTTGTCTACCTCTAGAATCTATTGGTTCCATTCGAAATGTAGATATCATCTCAACATATTTTTTTCTTCCTACCTATTCGACGGGCACACCACAATTTCAATAAATTTTCCTTAGTCTAAGGGGCATATGACAATTACAAAAGAAAAAGCTTTGTGCCCCCATGGACATGGCGCTATTGGTAATGGCTCACTTAGGTGATTCCTCACTTCCCGGGTTTGATTCCTCCCTGGTAGAGCGCGCAGTATGCTGACGGAAGAAATCGCCACAGACTGCTGCGTGGTCGGGCCATCGGGTACCGATATCATCAGTGGTGAAGTCGCCACGTGTCTCCGTCCCACGATTTACCCTCGTTGACCGGTGGGGACTCTCGTTGAAGGCTGTGGGGCAGGGTCGGTCAGCCAAGTGGATTAGTCGGGCGCAAGCCTGGATACCCCTTGTAAATCCAAAAAAAAATAGTAGCTTTGTGAATGTTTCTTTTTTGAATGGTAGATTCAACTCTATCATATAGAAATCTCATGTCTATACATGTTAACTAGTCCTTTGATTCTTTCTTATTAGTAAAAGTCTGTTTCATTATTATTTAGTTTTTATTACGTACTGTCAAATCAATCTACCGGCATGACATTGCTTGGATGCACTCCTAATTTCACCTCCAATTATTATTGCTAGAGCATACATGTTAAGTGACCACACCTTTAGTTGTAACTGCTAACTTTGAAAACTTAGGGCAATCAACCAACATTTTTTGCTGAAATAAGAGGTCACGAAGGGTCATAGTAAAATACAATGTAAGAATTAAACAAATCTGAATTCATTTGAGGAATCCAATAATTGTATGAATACTAAGAACATTCCTCATAGGAGTACTAAGAGCACTCCTACCATGGCCTACTATTTTATCTAGTCAATCAGCCTGTGTTTGGACCAGGTTGGGTTTCCTTGCACGCTCCCACCAATGATCAAAGAAGTTGTACCAACTACCAGGTGCCTGCTCTAACATGGGGATGTTTACTGAACAACCAGATATTTGAAACAGTTTTCCATCCGACACAATTCTCCTACCAAATAATGTGCATACTGGAATACTCATGAGGATTACTTGACGAGCTATGAGCTATGTGCATTGTTGTCCATATCCTCAGCCTTAGTCATCGGACATACTACTATGTGTCAACATGGATGCCATTCAACATTGCATTGGTTACTTAGTATGAGATGCCATCAGTAATCATTGATTTCAACATTAATCACACAATTGATATTATCTAGTTATATGATTTCGACTATACAGTGATAATATTAATTTAAAATTGCTTGTGTAAAACTAAGCATCAGCAATATCTCTAGTATGCCAATGATGATGACTGAAGCATAGAAAAAGCTAAAAACATATAACATGATTCAAGAATGCATCAGGAGTTTCAGAGGGAGGAGACTGGTGCAAATAAAGTAGTGTTTGAAACCAGTTGCATGGATCTTTAAATTAGAGGAAGAGGGATAAGATCCTATGTCCAATTGCAGTACTTTCACTAGAATGGAATCATGTCTTTGATCCAAACATAATTAGTTGTCAATTATCACTCTTATTTGCACAGCTCAATGCAGTTCAGTTTGATAATAGGCCAATCCACAGTATGAATGAATCATTTTTAATCACATGAAAAGGGAAAATCTTACTTCAGATATATCAATCCAAATTGATCTCCTTCATTGCCTCAGCATTGTACCTTTCATCAGCTAGCATCATTGAGCTTAGAAAAAATTCATAAAACTATGAATTAAATTTTTAGATCAAACTGAAGCTCAAATCATTTCAATTAGAACGGTCTAGTTAAACTCCAAGTCATACTAAATTCCCTATTTTTCTCTCTCTTTTTTTTTTAAATTATGGGTGACGAAGTTTTATGACCAAATAGTTGAATTGTGTTACATTTTAGCTTCTTCCAACTTGTAATTCATGTTTTTATTGTTATTCTTGTTTATTACTTTTTTAGGTTTATGAGAATACTGATGTTAAGAAGAGAGTTGCTTCAGCTCACCCTTATGGTGACTGGTTACGTGAAAAAATGCGCAACATGAAACCAGGGAACTTCCTTGCATCTGTTATCATGGATAATGAAACAACCTTGAGACATCAGCAGTAAGGATCTATCACCTTTTACCTAATTATATGTTATGCATCAGGTTAATGGATTTCATAATGTAAGTCTTGGAAGCATTAGTTATTGAAATTTTGGCATAGTTTTAACAAAATCAGAATGTTTGCTCTTTTAACTTTCGCCTTGTGTTGCAGCGTTTCTAGCAACCACCCAACTTAGTTGTAGTAACTTGGCATTGCCTCTCAGCTGCATATTTTACATTCGTTGAGATGGTTGTCCTTAATGATTTCCATGGTTTTCCTGTTATAAATTACAGATTGTGGAATTGTTTTTATTGGGATTTGTGCAAGGCTTAAAATACTTTTTGGCTCAAAGTTTCAATCATTGACTGAAATAAAAGTTCAATACCGTTATGGACTGTGGACAAGCCTAGGCAACAATGCATGACAATTATAGAAAGAAGGGTGCATATCAAGAGAATTGATGCAGTTATAGTAATTGATTTTTATTTAATTCAAGTATCTTTTATTTTCAGTAGGATTGAGTCGAGTATCTTTTATTTTCAGTAGGATTGAGTTTAGTATATTTTATTTTTTAGTAATAATAAAATTTTCTTATTCAGTGCTTGTTTTCTTCCTTTGTTGAGAAGGAGCATCAGTAGTTGTATTTAAATGGTTGGAATAATGCAATAAAGGGGCGACTAAGTTTACCAAAAAGAAATCAAACCCCCTAGATCGAGAGGTTCTCTAATCCCATTGAACTCAAATTATCCCTACCATCATAGGTTGTCAAGGTCGTAAAACCAAGAAGCCAAAGATTGATTCCACCAATTAGTTGGTAAACCGTTCCATTACGCAATCCATATCCAAGGGACTTGATAGAGCTCGTTGTAATGGGTTACTCACAAGCACTTCAACAACGGTTTGATGTTTTTCTCAAAATTTACCTGGAGGACAAAGTTGCCAATGAAAAACGGCAGTGACTATCAATTAGAGGAATTGTCCAAAGGCTTCTGTAAGCTACACTCGCACAACAACCATCGAGGTGAAGAGAACATCAACCATCTTGACTCACAAGATACCGCTTGAAAAAGTACCGTGATCATGAGGAGGGATCATCATATATACCACGATATTCGAAGATTTCCCACATTATGATGGTTAGTCTGATCCTTTGGGATGACTCAATCGATGTGAACATTTTTTTCGCCATAAACACACTCTGGAGGAAAAAAGGTTGGCCTAGCCTTGTTCCATAATACAGATGGCTAATTATGGCTCATCAAACTAGAACATGATTGACCTCATTCAATGGGAGGAATTTAAAGATCAGTGTAATATGTGGTTTGGGCCACCTATTCACAACAACAAATTGGGCGAGCTTGCCAAACTTCAAAAATCAGGATCCGTGGACGACAACCAGCGAAAGTTGGAAGAATTGGTGACGAGCGAGTTCCTTAACATCAGAACAATGAGTTCAAATATTCATTAGTGGCCTCCAAGATCACATTGTTGTGGAAGTCGAGTTTCCCATTGAAGCAACCATTTATCAAACGATTAAATCACGAGGAAATGGAAGAGCGACTTGCAAAGGGCGTTTGTTTTAATTTTGATGAACTTTTACACTCCTGATTACCGTTGCAAATGTCTTTTCTGGCTTGAGGGATTAGAAGATTTTGATGAACAAGACCACATCGAGGATGTTGAAATTTCCCTTAATGCGATCACAAGCACCCACGCTCCTCAAACCATGTAGATTCATGAAAAGACGCAGGAGCTATCATTGAACGTACCCATCATTCGTGTTTGCGGACAAACCTATTTTTCAGGGAGGGAGTAATATTATGGACCGTGAGCAAGCTCATGCAACAACACACGACAGATTTAGAAATAACGGTGCATATCAAGAGAATTGATGCCGCTATAGTAATTAATTTTCATTTAAGTCAAGTCTAGTATCTTTTATTTTCACTAGGATTGAGTCGAGTATCTTTTATTTTCAGTAGAATTGAGTCTAATATCTTTTATTTTTAGTAAGAATAAAACCTTTCTTATTTGGTATTTACTTTTTTCCTTTGTCTGGAAGGAATGTTAGTTGCATTTAAATGACTGGAAAAATGCAATAAAAGGGATGACTGAGTTTACAAAAAGAAATCAAATCTCCTAGATCGAGAGGTTCTCTAATCCCAACGAGCCTCAAATTATCCCTACCACCATAGGCCATCAAGATCGTAAAACCAAGAACATAAAGATTGATTCCGCCAATCAGTCGGTAAATCGTCCATTACGCGATCCATATCCAAGGGACATAACAAATACCTTGTCATGCCAACATTTAGCACACTGTGGCATGCTTCAAAGTGTACTGAGATCAACTTACCTTTTGTTTGGATGGAGTGAGGGGAGGTTCATTAATGGAATAGAAGGGGAGGGGATGGAAGGGAAAGGGAAGGTAACCTCCTTGCACCCCGATTTGAAGTGTAAGAAAATAGGCCATTTGAGGGTTAAGGGAGGGTAAAAGTTCCCCCTCCCTCTCCTCACCTCCTTCCCTTACCTTCTTTCCAAATAGGGATAAAAATTACCTTTCCATTACTTACACCTCCCTCACCTCCTCCCAAACAAACCATTAAAGGAGTTGCAAGCCTATAATTCTTCCCACTTAACTTGTTTTCCTCCAAATATTACCTAATCACAATTAAAAAAATTAAATTAAAATTTTAGAGCATCAAGTGCAAACATATAATAAGTGTTTGGACTTATGATATTACCGTATTAATAACAACATGAGTATTGTGTATTGGATGAGAGCATCAATTTTTGAAAATCCTAGTGAGATCAACCATAATTTTTTAAGATTTAAATTAGATAATGCTCTTAGAACATTTGATATTAAAATTGGTTTCTCTACATGTCTATAAATATATCCCGGTTAATTAGTGGGAATGAGACTTGAACTAACACAATTAAAACTAAAAATAGTCACATACAAAATATGAACTCATCTCAATTTCTTCTAATTTTAGCGCCACTCCTTTGTTGATATTAGTGCTTCTCCCCTCCCCTGGCCCCTTTCCTATTCTTTTTAGTGTACCTAGATCATGTTTGTTAGAATTCCATTCTGGTTGGTATGATGGTTTTACTTGTAGCATTGGACCAGTATACATGGTAATATGGTAAAACAGTATTGCTATTAACATTATAACATAATTAAACCAAAAACACTGAACATTATTGAACAAATTATTGAAGCCAGAGTGCTTCAGTCCGTAGTCCCACATGATCTGGCATTTTGGTTAAATGCATGGTTTTAAATGTCATTTGATGTCAATCAGCATGACTGAAGTGATGCGAATACTAAGATGTGTAAATGCCCCTGTGCTACTCCCCTGTGCTACTCTTGTTGACATGATTTTCATCGCTCTCAACCAAGACAAGGCATATGTGAATCGGTTTCAGACAAGGGTTTTGATGGTACTGATCAAGAAATGTGCTTTCTTGGATAGTATAGTTTGGAACTAGCTGTTACTGTACCCATAACTCATCCTTGGATTTGATTCCTTCTGGTGATCAAGGTTGAACTACTAAAAGGAGAGCGAATGAGAAGAGAGAGCGGGGAAGAGACATTAAGGGGGCGTTTGGTAGACTTGTTTTCCATTTTCATTTTCTGTAGAAAATGCGGTTTTCTGGAAAACGTGTTTGGTTTGCATTTTCCAATCTTGTTTTTCAGAAAAAGATATAGCATTTTCTGGAAAACTAGAGAATGAAAGAAAGTCATTTTTCCAGAAAATGAGAAAATGCGATTTTCTGGAAAATGAAAATAGAAAATGGAGCAAACCAACCCCCCCCCCCCCCCCCCCCCCCCCCCCACAAGATTCTACTCATGATTCATTCCTCAATTTCATTTACTGTTCATGAAAAATTGAAGAGAGAGTGGAAGGGACAAGGAGATGCACCAATCAGAGCACTTTTGTTGTATGGAAATTGAGATGAATCCTTCAGTTTTAATTGAAACAATCCAAGTCTAAGATATATTTATGTACATATATGGAGAAATGATTTCCTATATCCTATGTTTTAGGACTATTATTTAATATGAATCTACATGTATGGAGAAATGAATTACTATATCCTATGTCTTAGGACCATTATTTATTATGAACCTTAGAAAATTATGGGATTAATCCCACTAGGTTACTACAAGAACTAATCCTTCCATCTAATACACAATACTCATTTTGGTATTAGAAAGCTATAATTATTACTCAAGATGCTTGCTATATTTTTGATAACTTATTTCTTCAAAATAGTCCAATTAATTTTATAATTAGGATAAGCTTAAAGGTACAAGTGATGGGGATTATAGGGTTAAAATTCAGTTGATCTAAGAATGCTTTGAAGCGCATCGAGAGTCATCTCGGAACTGTACCGAAGTTGTTTTCAGTTGAAAGACATAACTCTAGCATGAAACAGTTTTTTAAACCTTGAAATGATATGTAATCAATTCAAATGAGGATGAATAGCGCCATTGTGAAATCAAATTGGATAAGGATAAATTTGTTAAAATTGGATGGCTATCATAGATTTTGTTAAAACTAGTTTATATAGATTATAACGTATGTGAGATCCATGATATCAAATGTGATGCGTAATCTTGTCTCACACTGAGATATGGGTACTCGGTTGAAACAAATGGCTCCTGTACCTATTGATGTACTGCAAATCTGTGTTGGTTCCAGTCATTTATGAGAATGGTTATTCTCCCAGCTTTGAACAGTACGGAATGATATTTCAAGCTATGGTACCAAGTTATTAAAGATCCATTTTCTTGCACAGCAGATTTCTGGGTTTTATTTTGATTTTTTAATTTTGAATATTTTGATCTTATGTTCTAATATAAATATTTCCATAGGAAATTATGGATCTATGCTATAATTCTGATATATGATGTTTATGGTAAAAGATATTCTATTTGTTTTTTTTATTTTCAAAATGTTGTTCCTTGCTTTCTGTTTGGATCAGGGCATTTGGCTATTCAAGTGAAGATGTCCAAATGGTCATTGAAACAATGGCTTCACAAGGAAAGGAGCCAACATTTTGCATGGGAGATGACATTCCATTGGCAGCATTATCTCGGAAGCCACATATGCTTTTTGACTATTTCAAACAACGCTTTGCTCAGGTTGGTTGGTCTAAGTTGTATGTTTGGGAAATTAGTTATAAAATAGCAAGTTACTCATGCATCTGCAGCATGGCATTTTATGATTCTTTTATTATATATTTCTATTAAGTAATCACATACCTTTAACTTGATAAATCTTTTAAAATCTTTTGAAATTATATTTACTGAAAAATGAATTATTTTTCCCTTTAAATCATTTTAAAAACCCAAAGTTGGCACTGCAAATCAATTTCTTTCATTTTTGATCCTTTTAGATCAGATATATTGTTATGATTAAAAATTTTCTTTCGTGAGATCTAAGTTATTTTCAGGGATATTATATGGAGGAATTGGATTCTAGATACTGCACTATACTCCTTTCTTAGAAAAATATAATATTGTTCTATATCATTAATTTATTATTTCTCTTAGAGAAGTTGCTTTATATTTCTACTGATGGAACCCTTGTCTTATCTTTTTCTTGTAAGTATGCAAATTGAGATAAGGCCCTCTTTCACAGTCAACTTCTCTTTGCACTAAAATAGTTAGAAAATTATTGTGAGATGTTGGTTCCCTTTTGGAGAGTTGTGGACCAATAAAAGGGATTTGTAAATGTCAAGGGCTCAAGGCAACTGATCTATTAATTTGCTAGGATCAACTGTTGACTAAATACAATAAGTTGCTGATGTAATCCTATGAACCCCTTAATTTCTCCACAATCTACATGTGAGACTAAACTCAAGTGCCATAAGCTATGATGCTTCAACCTAAGTGGCTTCGGCTTATGTATTTCTTATCTAGGTATAGGTTCTATTTGGTGCTTTTGTATTAGTTTTAGCCAGTTTCATAAATGTATTAGTATGTTTGATAAGAAATTTGAAACTTCTGCAGAAAATTCAGACTAATGAGGTTGTGAGTCTTCTCATTCATGTTCTTCTGTTTTACACATTTCTAAATTTTGGGCTATGTAATGTTCATATTGCTGAATTTTGAGATGGATGCCATTTGGTCCTTGGTTACTAAAGTTTCCAAGTAGGCATTGTTTCAAACTTAATTAAGCCCACAAACAATCTTTTTAATGAACATTTTGTATTAGGAATTTCAGCACAGCTCCCAACAAATTGGTTCCATATTCATCTATAGTTCAATAGTTCTGTGTGTAAAGTGTAAACATTCATCTTTTGTTTTGAAGTTCCATCCACTGTATGTTATTTAAACATGATTAGATGCTATCTTATGTTTAACATTCTTCTCTTCATTACCTAAAATATATTAGGCACTCTAGAAACACAAACAAGCTTTGTAAACTGTTTTATGCTATCTCAAATGGTGACTATCCTTCTACATTCATTTAGTCTCTAGAATACTTGCATCATTTCCATTTTCCATATGTTGAATTTCTGTCATCTGAACTCCTACCACCACAAATTCAGATGATTGTTTTGTTTTGATTAGTTCAGTTTGATGTATCTGCATTCCTGTTTTCTTCTTCATGCATTGACTTTAAATTTATGTTGATTCAGTAGCTGTTTTGCCTTCTTTGTATGTTGCTGATCATGGCCATCTCCACAGGTCACAAATCCTGCAATTGATCCACTTAGAGAAGGCCTAGTGATGTCTCTTGAGGTCAATCTTGGCAAGCGTGGAAACATTTTAGAAGTTGGTCCAGAAAATTCATCTCAGGTCTGTGCTATTGATTCATCTTTTGTAAACTTTGTAAGCTATTTGGAATTTATTAATACCTCTTTTCCCAGGTTATTCTGTCAAATCCTGTTCTGAATGAAGGAGAACTTGATTCACTGATGAAGGACCCAAACTTAAAAGCTCAAGTATTGTCCACATATTTTGATATTCGAAAAGGTTTGGATGGTTCATTGGAGAAAACATTACAGAAGCTCTGCGAAGAAGCTGATGAAGCAGTTCGGGATGGTTGCCAACTTCTTGTTCTGTCTGACCGTTCAGAGGAGCTGGTGAGCATTTGGCTACTGCATCTTTCTGCTTTGTTAACATAAGTGTTAAGTTATTACATTAACTCTTTCAACAAACAAGCATGAAATAAAATGTTTTATTGTTATCTTATTTTTTCAATATCTAAAGTTGATCTATATCTTTGATCTCATGTGTTCCTAATCATAACAAAATGAAATGGATAAGTGCAGAGTAAATTTGCCAAACCATTCTCTTCGATATTGTTTCAATCAATAAAAGACTTCTTTAATTTGCACACAACAGGAGCAACAAACTTAGTAGGTTACTCCATGTGACCCCCACCTCCAGATTACCATGGAAGAAAACATTCTTCATACTTAATTGATGTAGAGTCCCCTAAAATTCAACTGCTATTGTAAGGAAGAAGCAAACTAAAAGCTTGGTCACTAGTGACTATGTGGTCCATCCCATATATGTGTGCTTTCCTTCACCACTTGTTGAGCTTCAAATTTGTCAATAGAGCCATCATAAGATATCTTAATAGTACACACCCATTTGAAGCCAACAGTAGAGTTGCCAAAGGAAGGAGCGCCAAGGTTCTTGTATGCTTAGAATGCAATGCAGTCATCTTGTTTGTTATCGTCTGTCTTGACTTCGAAACAACTAGAGCTTCTGGGATATTCTGAGAAATCATTAGAGA
Source organism: Boesenbergia rotunda (assembly GCA_024364735.1). NCBI lineage: Eukaryota > Viridiplantae > Streptophyta > Magnoliopsida > Zingiberales > Zingiberaceae > Boesenbergia > Boesenbergia rotunda. The sequence continues at coordinate 122,236 of JAGFNQ010000379.1, read as the reverse complement.
ATCTAAAGCAGAGATAAATGAATACTGTGGATACAAGCAAGTATAAAAAATGTAACAATAAAGAGGACATATATTTGTTTCACTTTCAGCTACTCTTTGGGAAATAGGAAGGCCAATGTCTGAGGTAGTATCCAGATCCAAAGAAGTTTATTGTTGGGCAGTGGAGTCTACCAAAGCAGCTACAACTTGCTCAGTACGTGGTTGTCTGTCATATGTCTATACAAGTTGAATCTCTGGTATAATTTTTCTCTGTAGTGAAGGATGGTTGAATAGATGAGGCACACATAAAAGAAGATGGTGGAATATGCTAAGTACTAGGCATAGGGTACGATAGGAGGAATGAAGCATATTAGCTGAAACAAGAGCTCAATGTTAAAGTATCTTAATAACAAAATAGGCTTTTTAATTTCTAGAACACCCGAGAAAAATACACAATAGATTGGGGTTGAAATAACATCATCCCAAAACTGCAAGTGAACGAAGCAACAAGTTTCTTGCTGTCTCAATTGAATGCCCACTCTTCCTTTTTTACATTACTATCCTATTACGCGTATGGAAGCAAGATGACTGATGAAGAATACCCTAACTAGAGAAGAAAGATTGAAAGACACTAGCGAAGTATTATTTGGCATTGTCATTTTTAAGTACACTAACAGGGATTCCAAATTAAAACAATGGAGGAAGCTTCAAAACTTTCTTCTTTTTCAAAAAGGTCATGCATGACTAATCAACAACAATGGTTCTAAACTACTTAAAATTCAAGTTTTGAAGGGATGGCTAGGGTTCCAAGCGTCAATATGGACTAACGAAAAAGGTGCAAAAGTATGGTCATGGACACTGTAGAAGTGACAATCAGACACGCTCTCCTAATTGACACTGCACACATTCAAGAACATGTTTGATTGAGCAAATTAGGAACTATCTTTTGGAAGATTTTTTACAGACATAGATGCCTCAGACAACTGTGGGTTTGAAGTGGAGAAATACCGGCCACTAGTCTAGATGTACGTATGGTCATTGTCAACTAATATATTTCTTCAGATTCATGAATCTTGAATGTTTACAAGTCAACATTAAAGGTTACTGAGATTTGAGCAACTTAGTAAGTTTTTACTTACAAAAAATTTGGAGGAAATTTAGGCAATTGAGAACTGATGAAAGTGGTATAGATGCTGTAGGAATGATTTGAGCAGCACCCTTCACAGATGAGAGGGACCTATCTACTAGAGTGACATGAATAGGATGAGATGTTGATGTAAGGCCGGAGAAGAGAGAAAGCTCTTGAATTTGCCATCCATGTGTTTGACCTAGATACATGTGTCATACAAGAACTAGAGACATTGTCTTCATGGACTTAAAATGTTAAGAGAGTGAGATTATGCACTCTGAAATGCACCACTGAAGAAGGCGTTTATACTTTTCGGTTGGTATCATCAATAGTAGAGAGCCATTGCCATGAATATCCTCTTGAGACATTTTCTTATATATCATTTCTGCTGTAGTTATTCTTGACACAAATTGAATACACACAAGCACTCACACTACTAATATTTTTCTTGTTTTTGTTTTTTTTTTGTGAGGCTAACTCCACCTATGGTGCCAATTGCCATGGCTGGTCTCAAACCCTGATAAAAGAGGAGAGTTATATTAGGTTGTCAGCTAGTGTCAAACAAAGACAAATGTTATGTATGGATCCATCAAACTGTTGTTGTTGTTATTGTTGTATGAGGTTCAAATTGATTTGGGTGCACCGTCCTCGCCTAATCTTATCTAACCTTCCACATGCAATTCTAACAGAAAATTCTGCTATACCCTTGTTCACACACATTAAATAAATAATAGCATCAGTGTGAAGATATGGATGGTATATGAGAATCTCATTGTCAATTACTTTGATACATAGATCAATGAGAGCTCAAATTGACAATTTAGTTGGGTTAGCATGTCTACTGATAAACCACTAGCTGATTTACTTAAAAAAGAGTTCAGCGCAAACAAATTGCCATCAATAATATCACGAACTCACAACATGCATGTTAACTCATTTCATTTCATCCCATGTTTATAGAATGTCTAAGACAATTTAGGATCATGATGAAAGTACGAATCAATTCTACAAGTGCCTAGGACCGAATTGAATGACATGACTAAACTTGATAGTGGAAGTTCTTTATTTTTAGCAGTCAATTAGATTCAAACTTATTCTTTAACTATTAGCTGATAGGAATATTTGGACTTGTATGCCATGACAACCACCAACAAGCACAATTTGCCTAAATGAAGCTTGTTGGAGCCACTATGAAATCTAGTAAAGTGTCCAATTTAACTTACAGTGATTATTTGAGCCCCATGTTAAGAATGAGATGAGGTTTGGATTGAAATTAAATTTGCTCCCTTGTGATTTAAGGATTAATTGTACATAGTGGATAAAATTTTAAAGACTTGTCATTACCATAACAAAGTAACAAGATATATATGCTAGTTTGTGCAATCTTTAAAAGCATTGTGAGGGTAAGAATCTGCACTTAACCTTATAGATTGGTTAATGGCAATATATATAGAATCAAATGTTTCAAGTTGTTTGCATTTGATTCACTGAAGATGTCTATGATAAGGTGGTATAGATAGAACAACATACTCCAGGTTCTCTACATTCAAGTGCACATTCCCTTAGAATGAAAATACACTACTGTAGTTTCAAATGTGGTAGACAAATTGACACCACTTCTCCTGGATTCTTTGTCTAATTAGATGCTAACTCCCATGTTGTCACATAGAATTTAAATAGGTTCAGAAATTGCCAACTTTATCCCTCAACTGAAGGCCATAAAATTTGATCATTTTATTGTTGCAATAACTGTCTCTAGTCTTAAAATGTCAACATCGAATATTAGGCTCTTAGCCATTCAACTCAAACACAGATTCTGAGAACCCATAGTTGTAAACAAGTGGTTAAACCTTTAAATGGACCACTAGAAAAGGAGGAAGATGAACAAGAAAGAAATAATGAGACTTCATGTGGTATGTATTTCATCTACATTGACACTAGATGTTATGTATATGTGTGTGCGCACACGTGTTATTGTGTGTGCATTATTGAAAAAATAGCTATAAAAATCCATAAGCACTCACATTTTGTTTAAGGCGGTTTTTGAACCCAAGACCTTTGACAATAAGCCCCCACCATTCTTGCTGGTTTGGACCCTCAACAGTAGATGATACACGGAAACACAATCATGTTTATGATATATGGTGAGGCATACATATAAAATATGCAAGATTGCCGTAGATTGTGGAAATTGTTTGAATTTAATTCCCCCGACACAAGAAATAACTCACACGTAAGTCTCTCTTACCCAAATAAAGTTGTTGGCGCAAATCTTTGCAAACCTCTTTATTAGTCATAAAGGGGTGTTTAATCCCATCCGAATTGGAGACTATAGCATAAATGTAGTTTATTTTGTGTCTAACACAGCATTCTGAAATTGATATTTGCCATTAACCTTTCCTTTTTCTTTTCTTTTTAATTTTGAATAGATACCTACTCGTCCTGCCATTCCTATACTGTTAGCTGTCGGTGCTGTCCACCAACATCTGATTCAAAATGGGTTGAGGATGTCGGCTTCAATTGTTGCTGATACTGCTCAATGTTTCAGCACCCATCATTTTGCATGTTTAGTTGGATATGGAGCAAGGTATGATTCTTATTGTTAGTCATGTATATGTTCTTGTCTAAAACTTCATACTCACAATCTGTTCTACTACCCAGATTGTTCGGTTACTCAAGTTACTACAATGAGGCATGCATTCTTTTATTTTATACCACTTAAAGTCTGTGAGCTGAAATCATTGATATCATGATGAAAATCCATATGTGATCCAATTACATGCTTCCCTACTGTATCCCCTTTGGCCAGTCATACCCACACAGCAGGGTGCAGCAATCTGAGGATTTGCTAGCTGTAGATTATTTTAGGCACGGAGCCACTATTATCATTATAAACCATAAGTTTTTGGATCCATTCATTGACGACGGACAATTGGACTTGATCAGATTCTCGTGATTGTATTTCCTACTGTCTGCAGTTTGGTAATCTTTGATGGACTCTCATTACTGGCTGATCATACATTCTAATTTTTTACTCCTGTTCATAATTTCAGTCAATACAATCCAAAGTTTAGTAGGAAGTGGGGCATGTGAGAGTCTCTATTGTTCAATGCATGCATATACATCAATTTTCACAAGTTCGATGGGAGTAATATTATATGACTAACAACTCCTTTGTTTTTTTTCCAACCAAACCATTTAGTATTTACTATTTGATACTCCTTTATATTGGAATGAGTTTAAAATATTTTGACAATTTCTTGTGGGGGATATAGAAATATAATTTAGCTTTTAAGGGTTTATCCTTTGTAGTAATCATATCTCTCAGATTATGACGATAACTTGGGATATCAACATGATGATCTCTCAAGGTGGTTTTGTATTATTGAACCAGAGCAAATTTGTAGCTTACTATAGTTGTTGAAAAGATCTTGGATGATCTGATTAAAAATAAAAATCTATTAATTAAGTTGTGGTGTACTGTTATGGTGTCTTACCATCATCATCAAATTTGTCCTAACTATTTAATGTCTGCTAAATAATTCTTATCCTCCATTGAGCACTATGCAAGGCTATGTTGTTAGAAATTTTCAAATTTTTAGGTTTTAGCGACTGAAGTTGTACCAACTAGATCATTTTTCATTGTTGTCTCATAAACTTGTAAACTCGGCGTATCAACCACCATTATAAATATGCTTCTCAGTGCGATATGCCCCTATTTGGCACTAGAGACATGTCGCCAATGGAGGCTCAGTACCAAAGTTGTTAACTTGATGCGAACTGGAAAGATGCCTACAGTGACAATAGAGCAAGCACAAAGGAATTTCTGCAAGGTACACATTTATTGCAGCTACCGTACTTATTGGGTTAGTGTAAGTTTCATTTTGGACCATATTTAGCTTGGTCAATGGATATAATACGTCTGAATTCTCGTGTATCTTTCTTTAAGTACCCTGCTTATAGCATTTGAATCAGGTATTGAACTTTGCAAGTTTACATGTTAATTCGAATGATACGTTTACGCTCAGTAATATCTATGGCTTGTAATAAAGATTGTCAAAACTTCCATAAAGCCTAAATTCGTCATATTCTATATATAATGTTGTCAAGACAACTCAATATTCACAAGTTGCAAAATCCTTGAATACCTAGACATTGCAAACCTTTGTTCCATCAAATAACTTTGGGCTTCCCATTTTGGATATGAAATACAAACAATAGTTAAATGTTACCACAAGTTCTGCATCAAATTATTTCCATGTTACGCAATTGGGTGAGTACTCATCCCTTACGTTTGAACTATTATTAAAAGGCTATATTGGTATTAGTATCTTGATTGCGCTTGTTGGAGAACTGCTTATTGGAGAACTAATTATTGTCTTGTTACATTCACCTAGGGTAAGTCTACAAATAGATCTACAGTACACGTCTGTTACATTCACCTAGGATAAGATAATTTATAATTAAAATGGATGACATTGTCAACAGTTAAAACATATTCTTTTTATCTAGTCTAGGTAGTTGGGACTGAGATCCTACCTAGGAACAATTAGGGCATGTTGGACCCAAAAAACGTAACATCCTAACCCAATTGAAATCTTATTTTGGTTTTGGAATCTAGATAGACTTATGGAATACTATACCTAGATATCTCAAACTATTACTTCATGGCCATCCATCTGAAATTATTTTCTCAAATCTTTTCTTATTACATGTTTCATATATTCAATTTTATTTCTACATGCAACAATTTGAGGAATATCATGCTAAATTTGATTGTTTAGCTAGTTATTCTTAACATGGAAACTTTTAGAAGGGATCAATCTACATTTTTTACATTGTTGATATTCCTCATTTAATATCTACACATGATATTCGTTGATATAATAGAGTTCCAAGAAAAATTATATGAAGAATTCTAAAAAAAAGAGGGGTTAGTGTATCATATATTGAACTAATTAAATATATGTATGAGGATGTAACGATAAGAGTGAGATTAACAGAAATATTTCCCACAAAGAGAGAGTTACATCAATGATCAACTCTTAGTGTCTATCTTTTTACACTAACCATGGACGAACTCACTGGATACATTCAAGATACGGTATCGTGGGATATTGTTTTGTTAAATGAGACATGTGGAGTAAATGCTAAACTCGAATTTTGAAGGTAAACTGAAAGTGAATGATTTTAAGTTTAGAAGAGTAAAGACAGAATATATGGAATTTAAGTTTAACAATATTAGATGTAATGAGATAATTGTTAAGATAGTAGATGACGAGTTGTCTAAAATTGAAAGCTTTAAGTATTTAGGATAATTTTTCCAAAAGGATAGAGGGATTAAGAGAGATGTCTTACCTAGAATATAAGCATGATCATTGAAATGGAGAGCGTCGGTGTTTTATGTGATCGTAAAATACCTCTAAAACTTAAAGGGAAATTCTACAAAACGGTGGTCAGATTTGCTATGTTATATGGAGCTGAATGTTGGGTTATAACTTGAGCACTTGAGCAAAGGATGAGAATTGCATAGATGAAGATGTTAAGGTGAATGTGTAGACATACGAGGATGAACAAGATAAGAAATGAGAATATTAGAGAAAAATCGGGGTTGCATCTATTGAGGGAAAACTTCAAGAGACACGTTTAAGATGGTATGAACATGTACTTAGACGATTAGTAAATGCTTCAGTTAGGCGATGTGAAACTATGACAAATATGCACATTAAAGGAGGAAGAGGCAGACAAAAAAAAACTTGGTTAGTAAAATAAAAGAAGATAAAATTTATTTGATTATAGTGACTATATAGTAGGGGATAGAGCCCAATAGCGTAGAAGGATTTATATAACCGACCCTACCTGGTGAGATAAACTTGGTTGTTGTTGTTGTTCCTCATTTAATATGCACTACAATTTATCATTCAATTTTAGATTATGTCATCTATAACTATGGAATCTTATAAATTGAGAGATTTCGGTTGGTACTTTTCTGTTTGCTTTTGGGCTTAATTGTAATGGTTATCAATTCCAAAATTTTCCAGGCTGTTCAATCTGGACTTCTCAAAATATTGTCAAAGATGGGAATCTCACTGCTCTCCAGGTATGTGCAAAAGAAGATTCATCACAAATGCTGATCGGAATCTGAAATGAAATGTTATATAATGATCTTTTCTTACCCAATTGTCTTTGGTTGGTTCCTCTCAAACCAGTTATTGTGGGGCACAGATATTTGAGATATATGGACTTGATCAAGACGTTGTCGATGTTGCATTTTGTGGAAGTGTGTCAAAGATAGGAGGATTAACTCTTGATGAGGTAAGACACTTCAAAAAAGGCATTTCTATATCTTGTTATGTTAAACAAGTATCAAGTGTCTCTATCTGAGATACCTTTTTGCCTATACTATTTTCATGGAAAGGTTAAATTGTTCTCATGAAAACAGTGAAGTGTCTGAAAAACCACAGAAATTTAGATATGGTAGCTTGGTCTGTCTTGGCAGATAGAAATGATGAGATAGTATACAAGAAGGCTATGAAATGATGATTTTTTGTTTGATGTATATGTTGATTCCAGTGATGGGTGGAAAATAATTTGGTTAGCATTTTGACATGTAATTTTACCCTTAGTAACTATTTGCTTTAAATTTTTAAGCTTGCGTCAGACTTAATGGCTTCCTTGTTCATTTTTTCTTTCTTCTAGTATAGCCTTTTGAACTGGCACAATTTTGTTAACATCGATAGCAAAATACACTCTCAAGTCAACTCTGACTTTATGTAGTATGAATACATTATTATAGTATGAATATATCATAATAGTCATGTTGATGAGTATAGTTTTAGTTCTAGGTAGGATATTTGTTGGATATGTTGGTAGATTCCTGTTTGTGTGTCAATGTAATTATTCTCTTTTGACCATAATCATTGTTGAGGGAAAAATTAGGATTTCTCCTTCCCAAGAACCTTATGTAGTTCTCCCTACTTTTCTATTATTGACGAATGGTGGTATTATAAATAACCCTTAACTCTTATATATTTGTGCCAATTTCCGTCACTGCAGAGAGTAACTAGTTACAAATGTATCCAATTGATGTCCATGGAATGAACACATGGAGAGAAGGTAGATCCAACTTGAAATTTCTATGGCATGGTGCACGTAGAGAGAGGAGGACTGATTTGGTTTGAGGTTCACGAAATGAAATTCACAGATACATGAAGATTGATTCAATTTGAGGTGCGAGGAATGTTGCAGACGGAGGGAAGAAGATTGATCCAACTTGAGATCTTCATGGAATGGTACACAAGAAGAGTTGGAAGATCCATGGAATGATGCACTCAGAGCGAAAAGTGCACGTTGGCTTGGTATATGTTGAATGACATGCTGAGAAATGGAAACTAATCCAACCTTGGAGCTCCATGGAGTAATCATGCACAGAGAGGGGAGATCTGTTGAATGATGCACACAAATAGAGAAGAGCATGTAGGTTTGAGATCCATGGAATGATACATGCAAAGCAGCTAGAATTAATTTGTTGAACCAAATAGCAAACTGGGTTAAAAAGCTGAACCTTAATTGGGTTAGCTGTTGAATGGACCACATTAGACACCAGTGAGCTTGAGATTCTTCAAGCACCTGCTGACACAGCAGGAAGCATATGTGCTGAATTGGAGGTAGAAAAATCGGCTGACAAAGATACATAGCCACTGGATAATGAAACGATGGTGCAAATGAAACAATGATGCTGTGGAAGTAGGTAATGAGCCTCAAGGACATTTGGGACTCATATGAAGGGTGAAGTGAGTCTAGGAGTCATTTGGTACTCATGCTAAGGACGTCATCATCTGGGAATCATGCAAATGACCTCGCATGAAGGAGAAAGAAGCCGCATGTTGCACATGGAGGAGGTTGGGGAAGACATACCATGCGGAAGAGGCAGAGGGTTGGAGCTCACATAAGCACTCACATAAGGATGCATTGCTTGTGTGTGAATGTGTGTGAAGGTTGGGGGAAATGTGTTGTACGTGGACACAGTGTTGACATGAAAGACTCATCACCAAGGACACGGAAGATGCATTGTGGTAGCCGATTTGGGCAGATGACTCGTGTTCATGGGAAGAGTGGCTATGCAAAAATTTTCTCATCTATTTCATAGTATTCTTAATTCCAATCAAGAAGTTGAAAACTTGTTGTATGGGTCACATGATGGAGATAACCTTAGTACAGAATTCACTGCATAAATAGTAACATGTATCTGGCGCCTCACAGATTTTGATGTTTGAAAACTCAGGTTAAGAGGCAGAGCAATCAACCATTTAGAATGAAATTGGGTGGTATTTTGGTTGATTGATTAAAATTATAAAACATTTTTATGCCAACCATTTATTTCCTATTTTCTTGTTCTAGTTTAGATTAGCTCCGTTAACTAATAGTACATTTTCTAATCTAGTGGCATTCCCTTGGCACTTGGTACCAGTTGTTTTTTCCTTCTTTCTTGCACCCAAAATACTAATCTTTATTTGGCTCTAAATTTTCATTTTTCTTTTACTTTCTGATTTCCTAAGTAAAATGGTCATAGTTACTGTTTGTCAACAATAACTGATGTTTTTGTTGTTGGTAACTGTTTCTCTTCAAAATAATTTGCCAGTAGTATGGGCATGATATTTCTGACATTTCCATCAGAAGGTTATTCTTAGTTTTCTAAGAATGTGCTGAGTTACGTATCATGCCCATGCATTATGTGTGAGAATAATTTCAACCCCATTATTCTGGAAGTTTTGTTCATTCTCTATTTTGTTCCTCATTTCAAGGGAATATTTTTTTGGCTTCCTCTGACTGTCTTCTTTTCCATTTTCAAAGTTAGCAAGAGAAACATTGTCCTTCTGGGTGAAAGCATTCTCTGAGGATACAGCTAAGAGACTAGAAAATTTCGGATTCATTCAATTCAGACCTGGAGGTATAATTGTATTCTCTTAAGATCTAGACACAATACTGGAAAAATATGTAATACAGTTACTAGTAATTTGATGCTTGTACTATTTGGCATATTGTCTCCATTAGATAATCTGCATTGTCACCATATATTTGTGCATCAGCAAACACACCTTCATATCTTTTATTCATCTGGTTGTCATTAGGCATGCCTCAGAAAAGACAATCTTGCCTTACTAGTTTATTGTGGTTATTTTTTCGTATACTATCGAAAATGACTATTAATTCATTTAGGCCTCGTGGTTGTCAATTATTCTATATGACCACACTTTTGGATTTGCTGAAAGATGGTCTTGGGCTGCTTCTCCTTTGTGATGTATATGCCACTAAATCTTTTAAAGCTGAATGCTATGTTTGCATTTTTCTTTTACTCATCCATCGATTGTTATGCTAGCATAATAGAGATATTCTTTATGGCTTGACATGCCAGCATATATTTGTCTGCATAATAGAGAATCTAATCATTCAATCTACTGGCTGATGGTAAATGTATAATGATCATACCTGCTGATCTACATTCCTCTTGTTCAAAATCAGGTGAATACCATGGAAATAATCCAGAGATGTCAAAATTACTACACAAAGCAGTTCGGCAAAAGAGTGACAATGCATATTCTATTTATCAACAGCACCTTGCAAATCGTCCTGTGAATGTGAGTTTGAAATTTGCATTCATTTTGATGCATGCTTTATCTGTGACTTGAAGCAAGAAGCTAATTGGCAAAACCAATAACTACTTCGTAAGCATCGCTATTGAAAATTAGAACATACACCTATGCACTGCATGCCATACTGCATTTGTTGTTTCATGGAATGGAATAAGATCAAATATTCAGGTGTACATGTCAAAATAACACTTGTTATCTTAATGTCATTCTGGTATTATAGGTGGATTACTTGTGATTGGCGTTAATCAAATAGTTGTATCCATGGTTTATCTTCTAGTTCTGGTATTGATTCTAGTCTAGACGTGTGCATTGAGTAGTATATTGATCTATGCCTTTCAAACACAATGGTTCATACTACATAGAAAACCTATTAATATCTATCGCTGAGAATTAAAACCATGTTTATGAAAACATGGCATATTTAAAGCTTTATAAAGTTACCGATCAACTCTTTCTGTGTGCATCAGTGACAATGACTTCACTTTCTTAGGTTCTCCGTGATCTTCTTGAGCTTAAGAGTGATAGAGAGCCTATACCAATTGGAAGAGTTGAATCTGCATCATCCATTGCTCAGCGTTTTTGCACTGGTGGAATGTCTCTCGGAGCTATTTCAAGGGAAACACATGAAGCAATTGCAATCGCAATGAACCGATTAGGAGGGAAGTCAAATTCTGGAGAAGGTGGCGAGGTCAGTTTATGGTGAAGAATCATTCTCCAATTTAATTTCATTTCATTTGAAGAAAATATTTTAATTAAATTATCAACTATTTTCCAGGATCCCATTCGATGGAGTCCTCTAACTGATGTCATTGATGGGTATTCTCCAACACTTCCTCATCTTAAGGGTCTTCAAAATGGAGATACTGCTACTAGTGCAATCAAACAGGTAAAAATATTTATACCCAACCTTCTGGGCCTTTTAACTATGACGATAAATCTCAATTTTTTTTTTACAAAAATATAAGATAGTGATATTTGAGTCTTTGCTTTCAAGAAGAATGTTTCTTGTATTATTTGAAGGAAATTTTACTTCCATTTTTAAATTCACTATGTCCTTATGTCATTTATAAATGTTCAAAGGTTAAATGGATCAATCTTAGATTATCAGAATGAATGCCAGAGGCTTCAACCAATGCTTTGAAATTTCATGTCGTGCTGGGCTGCATGATTGGAATAAATCGCTTAAATTTTATATTAATTAGCACAAATAACTCTCGTGTACTACCGTGTTGATCGTGCTAATGAGCATCATGTCATGCTGACATTGGCCCCACTTTGTTAGACTCTGTCATGCGTAAAGATGAAACTCATCTCTCATGTACTACCATATTGATAATGATAATGAGCAACATGTCTAGTAGATATTTTGGACACACTTTGATACAATTTGTCAGGCGTAAAGGTGAATTCAGATTATGTTTATTACTTATTTGCAGCTTGTTTCTCCAAAAATTCTAATTCAATTGAATATTAAATTGCTATAGTCATTTTCTAATACTAGTGGAATGAAGAAGATTATAAACATAAAATGTGAATTCATCTCAAGGCATTGAAGTAAAAAAAAAAAACTCAACTATCTGAATGATATAGTGCTATTAAAAGTATAAGTGTAAGTGAAAGGGGATTAATTGAGTAAAATTTATTTGAATTCATTCTACACACTTCAACACATATCAAAGCATGCCAGTATGAATATAACATAGTACAACAAAAATGTAATTGATTCTCTATTTGCTAGCTTTATTTTTTCGTAGATAAATTAAGAGAAAGAAAGTGTATTAAATGAGTAACATTCATTTAAATTTATCTCGACATTTGTTTAGATGTTCGGCACAACATGGTGCTAAAACCTTACAGTTATGACCCATGGCTGAAGCTCTGGAATGAAACTGCTATTTTAAACTTTGCATTTGTCGCAGAATATATACAAATGGAAGGTTACTGAAGTGGTACATAAGAAAATTAGCTTATGATTTACAAGTTTGCTTACTGATCGTTGTGCAACATGTTTCATGCTGCTTAATTATTTCCAATTTGTCATTTGCATGGTGAATTAAATATGGAAACATTTACAGGTTGCTTCAGGTAGATTTGGTGTCACTCCAACATTTTTGGTTAATGCTGACCAATTGGAAATTAAAATTGCACAAGGTGCTAAGCCTGGTGAGGGGGGTCAGTTGCCTGGGAAGAAAGTCAGTGCATATATTGCTCGGTTAAGAAACTCTAAACCAGGAGTTCCACTGATTTCTCCACCTCCACACCATGACATTTATTCAATCGAGGATCTAGCTCAGTTAATTTATGATCTTCATCAGGTAAAGTATTGTTTCTAAAAGAAAATCAGTGTTAGACAAATTGTCTTTGGGTTGTCTCATTTTATGCTTGACTTATGATTGCTTATGAGGACTTTTATATGTAATCAGGTGAATCCTAGAGCCAAGGTATCCGTCAAACTTGTGGCAGAAGCTGGAATTGGCACTGTCGCATCTGGTGTAGCTAAGGGCAATGCTGATATCATACAGGTATGTAATATTTACTTAAATGATAGTACCACTGTATTTCTTTTCTTCTAATTCACATTCTGTGATGCTTGATAATCAGTATAACTTGCTCTAGTAGGACTAAAATTATTTATGTGATTGGTACCGGGTCCTACCATTTTTAGAACAATGATTGTCATGTAACTTTTTTCATAAGTTAATAAACTAAATTTTTTGTTCCCCAAGTCTTATTTGTTGCCATTCTCATTAATCTTCTTTATGCTGGAGAAGAGTGTTAAAAGCACATAACAACACTCTGCCCCACCCCCCTTGTATTTAGTTTTCGTGCGCATTAGCATGTATTTGTCATTTTCTCACTAATTTTTACATCTTTTATCAGTGTCAAAACTTTGCTATTTTCTTGCAATTTTTTTTTACTTCTTTTATTAGTTGCAAAATCTTTGCTATTTTCTTGCACATTTTTTTTACCTCTTTTGTTAGTGGCAAAAGCTTTGTCATTTTCTTGCTTTTTTTACATCTTTTATTAGTAGCAAAACCTTCTATAGGTTCGTATGACAGATTAAAGGGGAATAGTTGGTGAATTGAAAATAATTGTTTTATTGTTCATGTCAATGGTGTTAGCACAACTAGGATAAAAGATGTAAATACAATGCTAACTATGAGTTTATGTGGTTCGAAATCCCGCTCATACTCCACTGCCTAGCAATTCATTCAGCGATTCACTGTATTTTGATGATCGATAGTTTGATGAGCAGTTGGTATTTGATGTCAATGATCCAGCCCAGATTGATTGGCCGGGCCGGTGGACGTATGGGCGATAGCTAGTTTGATGAGCGCTTGGTATTTTGATGTTTTGTGACAGTGGATGTATTTTGTGAGGTTGGTACACATACATGTATATGAGTTCATACACAGATGGGTTCATACCTCAAATAGCCACCCGGTTCTGATACTTCATCAGAAATGATCGGCTATCTTTGGACACGTGTTTGTTAGTACTATTATCTTGATGATATATAATTTACCTTTCATCCAAAAACTTCAGTGATTCACTGTCAAAAATGCATTTTGAAAAGTTCCTTTTGAGAGAGAGAAAGCCTTGTACAAATGATATAAGAAAGAGTGTAGGCACCAAGAGAACAATGCTCACTTTTCTCAATGAATATAGGCGAGCATGATAGAAAAAGCAATGATACTTAACAAAGTTTGAAATCTTTGAAAGACATAAAGCCTTGATGATTCCTAAATTTTTATAAAAGCCAAATGACTTTCAAACTCTATTTAAAAAGGCTCTAATGACTCTTTCTGCCATGCTTCCAGTTGACTGGAAACATCCCCAGTTTACTGATCATGCAAACATAGTGATTATATAGCCAATACTTAGTTAGGCAATTGACTAGAAAACTTGTTAAAATGACTGCTCATGCATCTAGTCGACCGGATCTAAAATAGTTTCGGTCTAGAACAAAAGCATTATGTTGTATGGATAGAGAGTTTTTAGTCAACTTTCAAGTTGGCTAATCGACTAAGGATGTTCTTTAGTTAACAGAATTTGCTTGGAGCCTGAACAGAAACTTTTGGTTCTCTGAATATAGAGTTTTTAATAGACTTCCGAGTCAACTAAATACTCCATTCAATTGAGGTTACCTTCAGTCGAGTGAATTTGATCAGAGATTTCGATTTCAAATGGCTTATGCTTCATAAACCTATGCAACACTCAAGATTGAATATAACTGCCTTTTTCGACCTGGAACAAATTGTTCCATGGTCGAAGAGTTTTTAAAGTCACTGGATATCATCTCAAAAGCATAAACCCAAGATTTCAAATTTACAATCATTTGTAATTTCTCGTAGCTCACATAGCTTTTACGTCTTCAACCTCACATCATCCCTCAATGATGTTGCCTAAATACTTGCTCTCTGGTCTTCAACTGCTTCATGCTAGGACTCTACTTCACTAGAAATTCTTGATCCCTCAGATACTATATCCCTTCACTAATTACTCCAAGTTCACCTTGCTACATACCCTTTGATCCATCAAATCACATACCATCCATCTTTTACTACATCAAGTCAATAATAACAACTTGACCATGTTGGGCTATGAGCTTTGTGATCTCCATGTGCACTCAATTAAGTCCCTATTTACTTAATTTGACCCTTTTCCAAACACATCTAAACATCTTGGTTGACTCGACCACTTGGGAGCATTATTGTTGGACCAACACTTGCCTGTGTATGCCAATGCTCAATGATAGACAACTCCTTTAATTCTCTACGTATTAATTCTTTATTCATCATTCTTGCATCATTTTATAGTTGATCGATGCCTCTATTGTTCAGTCAATCAAATTAGATTATTTTCAATTATATTTAATAACGAAGTAGAAGATCCATGCAAAATAAAAAGGCGAAATAAAATCGGTAATGAATAAGAAATCAGAGATTTTACTTTTATTTATCATAATACGTATTGAGAGAACCACATTTCTTCCATGCTGACTTTAATGCAATCCATTGAGTCTCAAAGAAGATGGTCACTGTGTAGGGTTTGCTTATCTCTGAAATCCTCAGTTTGGTGTTTGACCACGAGGTGTCTCCACACCCATAGCATGTGATTCAATCCTTATTTGAAGTGGGAGTGATAATCTCAAACCCTTCCTAATAGTGCCACTATACAAATTCGAACTCCTGACCTTTAGCTGGAAGCCCTTTGGTTGCTCATTTTGGAAATTTATGTCAGCTTGTAATTGTTGGATTCAGAGATTGAATTTGTTCTGTGCTGCACAACACACAACACAACATGGAGGAAACATTCATTCCGCTGACTGACCTGCTCATCCTTTTGCTAACTGATGAGCATGAAGTTGCAATGCGGAGATCACCAAGTAGCAGATGGAAGATAAGGTGTTTTCTCTTTTTTCGATGGAGGCCCACATCTTGTCTGGCTGCTTTTTATTTTCTCCACGGACCTATTGATGAACACACTTGTGGTGACCACAAAGTCACAGGATGAGGTCTTTGAGCAGATGTTGAATTACTATGATTTATCTCTTCTTCTTTCAATGGAGGCTTGCAGCTTGTTCATCTGGCATGTTCTCTTCTCTGCAAACTTGTAGACAAACAGAAATCAGCGACCTCATATCTGACCAGCAGATGGATGTCCACAGCTTGTTTGGCCCATATTCTCTCGCCTCTCGTGGCCAAGCAACAGCTTCCTAACTGTTGTCGATCTGCACCACATGTTATCAAGGAACCATAGTTTAATCATCTTTATTTTATAATGAAAAAAAAGGATTAATCATCAACAGGAGAGCATTTATTATCTTGGTAAAATTCCATAGCTCTTGCATGCCAGTGCTGTAGAATGCTTACTTTTATGAAAATGATTACTGAATTTGATGCTTTAAAATGCCTGTTTTGACCATCAAAAGATCATACCAAATTAATTGGACAAATTTGTGGTTTGAGATCTTTCCTGTGAATATTGTTATCTCATTTTTGTTCCACTGGATTCTTTCATTGAATGCTTTGATCAGTATAAAAATTTGTTTATGTGCACAAACCACTAGCACAAATTAATTGGATAAATTTGTGGCTCGTAATCTTTCCTATGGATATTGTAATCTCATTTTGTTCCACTGGGTTCTTTCATTGAATGCTATGATCAGTATAATTTGTTAGTGTAAAACCACTAGTGCATCAATTGTATACATGAATTGATTAAAACAAAGTTGTTTTCTTGACAAAGATTTCTGGGCACGATGGGGGAACTGGAGCAAGCCCTATAAGCTCAATTAAGCATGCCGGAGGACCCTGGGAACTTGGTTTAACTGAAACCCATCAGGTTTTCAAATTCTTCTGCACTAGGACCTTAAAGTTGTTTTGTTCTGTTTTCTCCATGTGATCAACAAATGATATTTTCCAGACACTCATTCAAAATGGTCTGCGAGAAAGAGTCATCCTTAGAGTTGATGGTGGATTTAAGAGTGGAATTGACGTTCTCATGGCTGCTGCCATGGGTGCTGACGAGTATGGTTTTGGGTCTGTGGCTATGATTGCTACTGGTTGTGTCATGGCCCGTATTTGCCACACTAACAATTGTCCAGTTGGTGTTGCCAGTCAGGTAATAATAGTATTCTTTCTTCTTCTTTTATTTTTTTATTTGGTGTTGCCAGTCAGGTAATAATAGTATTCTTTCTTCTTTTATTTTTTTATTTTTTTGTATTTTCTGTTTGAACATTTGCCTTTAAATTTCATTGTTGTTTGTCTATATACTGCTAAACATTTCAGAGAGAAGAGCTTCGGGCTCGTTTTCCTGGGGTTCCTGGAGATCTTGTGAACTACTTCTTGTATGTTGCAGAAGAGGTAAATTTCCTTTAAGCTTGAAAATATAATTCCACCTAACTTGTAAGTGATCATTCATTATAGTCTCAGTAGCTTCTGTGAGGGATACTTCTTGCAAATTTGGTTTCTATAAATTCGTAGTTTTATTTGTTTGTTTGTTTTTTCTTGCAATTCCTAGTTCAATTCTTTTTCCTTAAATTTTTTGTCCAGGTCAGGGGTGTTTTAGCACAACTTGGATATGAGAAGTTAGATGACATTATTGGGCGAACAAATTTGTTAAGACCGAGACATATCTCTTTGACAAAAACACAACATCTGGATCTCAGTTATTTCCTTTCAGTATGCAATGAACTCTAGTGTCAAATAAACTTGTATTTTTATTTCCTACCAATCCCTAAATGTAATTTAATTTTACAGAATGTTGGTGTAACTAAATGGAGCAGTTCTGAGATAAGAAATCAAGCTGTTCATACAAATGGACCTGTTCTCGATGAAATCATACTCTCTGATCCTGAGGTAAAGAATGAAGTTGTTTAGCTTTTTTATTTGCCTAAAAATTCGAGTAACCTCAATGCTATGGTTGATAAGCTCGCATGCAACATTTTCATTTTGTCTTACCAAATTGAATAGTGGGTTTCACTTATTGTTTCATTGGCCTTAAACTAATCATATGTATTTAATCAGCTAGTAAAGCACACAAGCCTTTAAAGTATGTGTTACAAATAATTTTGTCTAATATTTTTTTTTTCACAAACGCATCTTCCTATTTGTCATTACGCTGCTATCTTATAGATTTGTCCCTATATCTTATCCTTATCTGGTTGAAGTATTGTTTCACTTCACCATCTATTACTTAGACTAATCATTATTCCCACTCGTATTCTTGTTGACACAACACAAAACGAGCATGAGTATGAATATGAGTCCAATGAGCCAAATACATTTGTGGAAGGGGTAACAATAATAGGACGTAGAAGAAGATGCCGACAAAGTTTACCTCCTACCAGGTTGCCTGTGTTCTGCAGGAGATGGAGGGTGTTTGGTTGGCAAAGTTATCATGTCTTTGAAGCTAGCTCGCTCACACAAGGAGGTTTGTGGAGGTCTTTGTGGAGGTGACATTACATAGGAGGCTTGTCTCACAGTTAGGTCTTGAGGAAGGTAACATTGGCACACGGGAAGGGAGAAGAATAGGATTGGGAATTTAGGATTAGGGTAACTTATGTCATATAACTCTTATAAAATATATAGTATAGGCTATATAATACTATATATCTTATTACTTATATATAAGTCTTAGATCACGTAATTTCTATTAAAAATTATTTAGTAGATTAATTTATTAACTTGAGTTATATTGAGTAAGCTAATCTACATAAATTATAAATTTAAGTACATTTGGTGTAGTTCCTTTAGATGCAATTGTTGTACTAAAAGTCCTCTTGCAGATATCTGATGCCATCGAGCATGAAAAGGTGGCCAACAAAGTTTTTAAGATATATAACATTGATCGAGCTGTTTGTGGTCGCATAGCTGGTGTTGTTGCAAAGAAATATGGAGATGTTGGTTTTGCAGGACAACTTAACATCACGTATGTTGTATGATTTCTATGTTAATATATGCATTTAACATTGACTGAAATACAGAGTAATAGGATGTTATGGTGCCCAGATTTACTGGAAGTGCTGGACAATCTTTTGCATGTTTCCTTACTCCTGGAATGAATATTCGACTAATTGGAGAAGCTAACGACTATGTAGGAAAGGTGCAGCACTCTCTAGCCCTGAGTGAACTTGCTTTTTTCCCTTATTGATTTTTGCATTAACTATTCTTTTGTAGGGTATGGCTGGCGGAGAGCTGGTTGTAACACCTGTTGAAGGTACTGGCTTCATCCCGGAGGATGCTACAATTGTAGGTAACACCTGCTTATACGGTGCAACTGGTGGTCAAGTTTTCGCTAGAGGCAAAGCTGGTGAACGGTTTGCTGTTAGAAATTCTCTTGCTGAAGCTGTAGTTGAGGGCACTGGAGATCATTGTTGTGAGTACATGACTGGTGGTTGTGTGGTGGTACTGGGAAAGTGAGTATTTCTTCTTCCTAGTTCCTTGTTTCACATAGGTGACTTGTCTAATAATAGAAACATGTTAATCCAGAGTGGGTCGAAATGTTGCTGCTGGCATGACTGGTGGTTTAGCATATATACTTGACGAGGATGACACTCTTATTCCCAAGGTTTGTACAAAATTTTCTACTTTCTTTCAATTTTGCTTCTGAATAGATGCTTTATCAACTTGTACAGATGAACATTAGTACCCAGATTTTAGAAACATGGTCTACAGGAACTTTTTTTCCTGTTACCTTCATAAAGTTATTGTGAAGTAATGATAAAGAATGGTGAATCTAGAATAATTCAGATCTTGGTGCGCAGATAGCATTTGAGGATTATCACATTCAAATCAATAAGGCTATTTGTGACAAGTTGTCACTTCTCTGCTTTACAAGGACCTCAAAATGTTGACTAATAAAAAGCTTTAAGCATCGGTTGCAGCCTAGATCGGGATTAAATTGAATTTGAAATGAAATGGATGATGTTCAACACTCATGATTGCAAGTAATGGAAAATGTATATAACTGGATCACTGTGGTATTAAGTTATACCAAATGTTTCTTGATTCTCTCAATGTGCTCAACTTCAATATTATTCTGTCTTGCTATTGGAAAACATACAGTTACTATAATTGGCTATCTTCTTAGATGCTTCTAATACACAAACAGAATTTCACCAGTCTAGTGTCATTAGCAATGCGTGCTAGTTTTGCCAGTCTTGCATTTGAATACATGCATAATTAGTTTTCTGTTTGAACATTACATTACTATACATGGCTATCCTCCTTAGTTGCTTCTAATCACACAAACAGAAATTTCACCTGTCTAGTGTCATTAGCAATGCGTGCTAGTTTTGCCAATCTTGCATTTGAATGCATGCATAATTAGTTTTCTATTTGAACATTACAAATGAACATTTGGATTCCATACTCTATTCCATGCATTACAATCAGGTATGTATACAGTTATCCTTTTGTGACAGGTCAACAAGGAGATAGTAAAGATTCAAAGGGTTAATGCACCTGCTGGACAAATGCAGCTGAAAAGCTTGATTGAAGCCCATGTTGTAAGAATGAACACATCATTGTGCTCTAAAAAAAAGGATATATATAGTGAGGTCTAATTCTTCAACTTAACTTTGCCAGGAAAAAACTGGTAGCAGTAAAGGCGCTGCAATTTTGAGCGAGTGGGAGGCTTATCTTCCTCTCTTCTGGCAACTTGTACCGCCAAGTGAAGAAGAGACACCAGAGGCATGTACTGAGTTTGAGAAAATAAAAGCAAAAAGAGGCATGTCCCTGCAATCTGCTTGAAGAATGTCGTAAAAACAGACGGATATATCGACATCAAGATACTTCGACTGACAAAATAAGACTCAGTTGCTGCAGTGCTATCGATGGCCAACATTGTCCATGGTCAATGCCAACTAAATCAGAAATGCACATCGAGACAGAAGCAGCGGCACTTGTACAGCTACCATATGCACTTCTTTTTCCGTCTTCTCGTGTGCTTTCAACACAGTGAGATACAAGTGGTATGCAACCCATTGTTTTGTACATCATGTTTGCTTTAACAAGGAGTCATAATTTGGCATAAGTCGATCTCAGTGTACTCCAAACGCCCTATTAAGATATTCACAATGCTGTTCGTATAATTTGTGGGTGTTCGTTCTATTTAAGATATTCGTAGTGTGATTTTTATCTAGTGTTAAAACATTGTGGGTGCTAAACATTTGTTGTGCGCTCGCACAAACGATATTTAGTTTCCTTGCTCAAATTGTTGTACAGTTTTGCCTATCTTAGTGTATCTAAGTTGCAGTTTTTTTAAAGAAAAACATTTTCCTTGGGAAGGTATCAATTCACCTTGTGCTCTTTCAGTTTCAAAGTACAGGACAAACGTGGAAGAAAAAAAAAGAGAGAGGACTGCGGAAAACAAATCTTTGTAGATGATGATGCATCGTCTGCCAATTTCAGTCTGCTATTAACATTCTATATACAAAGTTTCAAGACTAGCGGCATCTCATTATCACTAACTCATGACCCAATGACTGAATAGTGAATTCAGAGCAGGCCACATCTCTACGTGATATCATTTACAACATTTTAAATTGAAAAAAGTTGCTAAAAGATCACTTGTCTGCAGCGAATACCATTACAACATACAAAAAAAATAAAAATGAAAATGGGAATGAAGACTATGAAGTACAGAGGCAGCACGAGCCGGGCTCTAACTGAAGCTGGTGAAACATGGAAAATCACTTTGGCCATTCTTCGCTGTGCCTCGGCAAGTAGCACTCATACCAGCTCCAGCAAAAGGGGATCCCCCGAAGCCATCACTCTTATCAGTTTGATAAAATCGCACTCGTTGCGCACCTTCAGCGGATAGACGGCGGGAGCTTGGGCGGTGTAATAGCTCATGAATGAATTGTTTGCCCGTGGTTGTGTCTTATAAACAACTGGCGCTAGAGCTTTGGAATCAAAATTTTCTTGTGAATCCATTGCGAGGAAAAACACTGGCACGGCAATCCGGTGATGAATATGGAGATCTCCGACGATGCCCACAAGGTCGGAGAAGTCAGTAACAAGTCTTTGGGGAATGTAGAATATCTCACTGCTGCAAATGATCAGCTTCCCCTCGGTCACACTTTCTTTATAACTTGTCTGAAGATGAACTGGGAAATTGTCTGCAATTTTCTTAACTAATTTTGCTTGACTGACATGCCAATCTGTATCATTTCCTTCAGTGGAAATTGAAACCCATGATTCAGGAACCTGAATGAAGCAAATGGTTGAAGTATACCATATAAATAAATCGACAAAAGAAGGAAACTAGGTAATACCTTGTTTGTTATCCATAGCTTCGTCTTGTCTGCTTGAAGCAAGTTCCAATAATTAAGAATCATATCATCTTGAAGGAAGAGAAATCCTTCTGCTTCTTGAAATTTGTTGAACACCTTCGGCAAATACCTATTCCATGACATTATAGAATAAAATTATGGCCAAAAGCAAAGCTCCAAGTTAAAACTTTCCCATGCAGAAGAAAATCAGCAACATAAAACAAGCACTTTGGTTGTATTATCAGAGAATGGATATTAGTAGATATTTATATAATCACTAGTAGCAATAGATATCCAGCGATGAATTTTTTCTGGACATCCAAGAGAATGAGATATCTCATTTTTATGATCAAACATGTGTGGGAAGGGATATCTTTCTAATATATGGCTCAGCAAGTCATATAGTTTTTGTTCGGAACATATCAATTTCTTGAAACAATTCATCAATGAAAATAAACCAGACACAATGGTACTTCTGACAAAACCCAACCTGAGGTAAACTGGTAAACTAGCCTGTTGACTTGATAAACGTCCATCGGCATATGAAACCAAATTAATGGTCATACTCATCAAAGCCTAAAATCATCTTCAAGAGCCACTTCCAAAGACAGACAATTTATTGTGACAAAATTTCACTGCTTAAGCCTTGACATCCTCATCAATGTGCACTTCTAACTCACTGCAAAACTATCCGTACTCGACATCAAATGTGACTCAATATTGGCTTCACCATAATGGTCAGGTCAGCGCCAATTACTGGATCACCTCGCCAGGCATCCAACGATCAAATGTGACCAATTATCTTGATAATGTTGAACCATTGGACCAAATTGCTTAAGCTTACTACTAACAAATCCTTCAGAGTCATATAAATCTTCTTAATTAACAACACTACTTTAAACGTTGAACTAAGCTTGGAGTATCACGATTAGTTTAAAATTGCAATGAGAGAATTTGATCAAGCTATTCAAACTAAACAACAAAACATAATTCACAATGGTTAGAATTTATGAAACTACATAAGTATGAAATAACCATTGGCAATAAGACTACATAAGAAAACCATTAGCCTGGAAAGACTTACTTGTATGCTTCAGAGATTTGCCCATATTCCACAGCAAGACCTGGGTCACTCTTTTCTGAAAGAATTACCACTGTTTTGAATATCCTTCCATAGAGCAGCCTCCACTCTAGGGCAATTCGATCCACAGGCACACTGCAATACATGATGAGAACAACATTTCCAAAATACTTTCTCCACCTTATGAGGTTGCCAATCTCATAATTAACTGTCCCGACCTCCTCCACTCCAAGGTGCACGGAAGGTAGTTTCTTTGGAATGAACTTCCTGGTATCTCCCTCTCCAATGTTTGCTCGAGGTCGGTCCAATTCCAATGACATAAGCCTTGGCTGCTGATATCCGATGGCAAGCAAGTCCTGCAACCAGGCAGCTGTGAACTGCACGTCCTGCGATGTCCAGAACCCTTCTTCTGCCATTGCATAACTCAAATGCAAGATCTTCTCAAACAGTGTGCTCTTGTTTGATCTCCAGGATACCAAAAACTTGATCAGACGACCAACATTAACATGGAGGTCCTTCTCTTCTGCGAAAGGATACCCCTCATCCGTGTCTACCCGGCGGATGGTTGGCGGACAGATAGCCGCAAACCCACCAATCTCCCATAGGATTCTTTGTGCCCAATAGCCCCTTAGCACATCTGATGCCATCGAGCTCACAGAGACAGGTAGCATGAGGCCCCAGAATGCTTGTGTGTGGAAGATGGTATTGAATGAGTTGACGGGCGCCATTAGACCCTGAGGCAAAGCTACCTTGGGTGCTTCCTCATCGAAATGAATGTCGAATATCTCCAAGCCCGAAGACTTGCGGGTGAAGTAGAAGATAGAATCCACATCAGGAAGGCCATTGGAGAGGCCCTGTTGGATGAATTGTCGGCCACCAAACACCATTGTGTAGAACTCTTCGTGCCCAACGTTTCCAACACTCTCCAATGGTAGTCCTCTCGGCCACACTGATCGCTGCCCAAAGTGAATGTAAGGGTTCACGACAGTCCGGTTAGGGTCAGCATGGCTGTACTGCAGGAGGACAGGGTGCTTGGTTGCTGTCTCCTCGCCCGCAAGGTCCACATCAAAGTGGTGGCCAAGATCGGCGCCAAGGACCTCGGCGCGGTCGTCGGCGTCAAAGATCACTTTGGCACCATGCTGAATGGCGAACAGGTAGCCAATGCTCTTCCGCACATAAGAGTGGTAGGGGAGGAAGTCGACGGTGCGGAAGCCAAGACCGGCCTGCTGATCCAGGGAGAGAAAGATTGCACCTTTGAGGGACCAATCGGCCGGCGTGGCGGAGTTTCCCACGGCGAGGAGCTGCCACCCCTTGATCCTAGCCAGCGCGCGGAGGGAGTCGGTTGGATAGTCGAAAACTGACACGACGATCCACCGATCGGAACGGAATGAAGCGAAGGACGCGGCGGAGCCGTCAAGCGGCTTGATGGGGGGAACGGACGACCAGGAGACCTCTGGGTAAGGGATCCGCGAAGACATGGAGGAAGCGGAGCCGGAGGATTTCTCGAAGCAGAGGAGGGCGGCGACGTCGCCGGAGCTTCGGAGGAAGAAGATAGCGACCACGGTAAGGGCCAGGAAGCAGACAAAGCAGATCTTGTAGAGGTTTTCGGAGGCCCAGGTGGAAAAATCGAGGTTTTTCGCCGGGCTAATGCGGCGGCTGTGGGCGACGGTGTAGGGAAGTCCAGGAGCAGGCAAAGAAGCGGGCTTGGAAGAAGGAGGAGACCGATCTTGGACTAGCATTGTCTCCCTCAAGAATTCACAGTCAACAATCAGAAATCGAGTAGAAATCGGTGGATTGCTTGCTCACCAGTACGAATCGGAAAGGGAACCGCCCCAGATCTGGGCCGACAGTACCGCCGCCGACTGCGTCTGCCTCCCTTTCCGAGTTGTTGATGAAGACGAGGACCAGAGCAATGCATGGGACGGTTGGTAGTGCCGACACAAGGGAAGGGAGGGAGGAAGGAAGAAACTAAAGATGGCAGTTGACGTTTCGCAATCGGCGCATTGGATCGGAGCAAACCAAAATCGAAGCACGCTCGATCAACTCGCGTCGCGGGTGGTTGGGAATGAATGAAGCTTCCATGGCCAAGCCGTCGCCTTGGGTCGCTTGTTCTTTGCGTTTGCCAGCGAGTTGACTGCAAAGTTTAACCCTGTAATTTCCTTTTTAAGTAATTCGCCGGAAATTTTGAGAAACTTCCACTTCGCTCTCATAATTATATACATTCTTCCAAATACCCTTCAAACTTTCAATCTAACCATCCCCTACCCTTTTATAATTTCTTTAAGCTAAGAAGAAATTTACAAATTTATCTCAGTTCAATTAAATTTTTTAATTAAGGCATGAATTTTTTTAATGGACAGTTGATTTATAATGTGTAGATAACATGTAGAATACATTATCTTTGAGATAATAAATTTTTAATTATATCTCTATCAGACGGGATCCTCTATTCCAGAGGATCTCTGTCTCGCCTGTCCCACATTCGTCGGCGATGGTTGACGAGTTATCCAATCGGCGATCAGATACTATTGCTAATTTTTTATCGTCATTCCGAATCAAACTAGATCATGGGATAATAGTGAATTAGTCGGAATCGCCGTATTACAATCTCGGCGGATTCGACGGTCACTACGACAAGGTCGCAATTGCGACAATACCCGAGTAGTATCCGATCGGGATGGCAGATGGAGGCCGCCGATAATATCCGATCGATGATCGAATGACTCATCAGCCATCGTCGAAGAGTGAGACAGAGGGGCAAGGATCCTCTGTGGAACAGAAGATCAGAAATTAAAAAAATTACAAATTTTATACCGTGGGTCTTACTTTCTCTCCTTCCTTCCTGCTAGGGGTGAGCAAAAGTTCGGTCAATCACGATTAACCGTCGGTTCTAACCTTTGCATCACCCGATTCCTATCGCTATGACACCAACATGCCTATCCTCACAACGGAGTAGAAATGAAAATGAAAAATATGTATAAAATTGTTATTTTCAAATTTTTGTTTTTTTTTTTTTTATTTTTTTTTTTTCATGTAGAATGAAATAAAAATATGTATAAATTGTACTTCGAAATTTTATGCAGAGAGGAATTAGAGAAGATCATCTAACATCCAAATTAAAAATAAATAAATATAAAAAAAAACAAAAGTTCTCAGGCTTAACCGAGTTGATCTAATAAAATTATAAAATAAAATAAGAATTAATAACTGATAAAGTTGAAAGAAATATCCTATCTGTGGGCCTAATAAACACCTTTGAATCTCTTTAGTGATCACGTGTGTATAGTTATTTGTCACGGATTATAAATTAGATTGTGGAAAATAATAATAATTATTCAATGCTTAAAAATTAATCGTTACATCATTCCTTTTCACTCATCATGCTATTGTTAATAATTTTAAAAATTTTAAAATATTATTTATTGTTCATAACTTAATTAATGAATTATATTATAAAATGTTTTTAATGCAAAAACAAATGAAATATATTGATATTAATTTTTTATAAATAATTTAAACATCTAAACTTCACTCCGATTAATACTAAAAGCAAGTATATTAATATTAATAATTAGAACAATATACTCATATTTTACATATGTTAAAAATTAACTTTAAAATTTATTAAAATAATAATTACTAATGGTACCAATTCGCAGGTACATATTAATTATAATAATAATAATCTATAATGAAAAATGATAGACAATGTGAAATTTTAACGTGAATGATATGGCACTTCACTTGTAACGATCTTCGACGGGTTCACGGTGTCCTCCACGATATAATTTGGTTCGGGACGACGATCGAAGGTCGCCGGCGGTGTCTAAATGATAATCGGATGTGTACATAAAAAATATCACGTCATTCACATTAAATTTCATATTAAAATTTCACGTTGTCTATTGCTCATCTATAATTTAGTGGTAGTGAATTAAAAGGATAGGCGACAAGAACATGCCACCCCACAAGAAAATTAATTTATCAAGCCAAAACCATGTTCCACCAAATTAAAGAGTTGCAAAGTCCTTTTTGGATGTGAAGTACAGAAGATGGGTGTTACAAATCACAATTTTCTTATCATATATTCAATTAGTCTCCACAATTATTAAGGGGCAATTTTTTTTTTAAAAAAAAACGTCTTTGATTCAAAGCAAGAGGAAATTTCATATTAAAAATATATTTTTTATTAAAAAAATCCATATTCCAATATTATTGATCAAAAATATTATAATAGGTAATGGATAACTTATTCAGGTGGACTTTTAAAATGAGTGTGGTCAGTTTCTTAGTTGTTTCCAAAAATATTTAAGTATGACACTAAATCCGTGTGTAATTATTTTGATCAAGGTTAAAGTAATTTTACTTCACTTTCAAGCAATTTAGACTTAAATCACTGTGATAATATTGAAATAAAAATGTTTTTATTTTTTAATATAATACAATTTGATTAAAAAACTCTAATATTTGTCCATGGTTAATTATGCTTTTTCTAAGTTTAAATACATATGTACTGCCCGGACAATAATGCAACGGAGCTGAATTAATGAATAAGTTGTTTTTTAATAAACAGTTGATTTAAAAATATTATTGATAGGTTGTGAGTATTTTTTTTAATTTACCAGGATAGTTAGGAAATTTTTATGGGATCAAATTAATAATTTCAAAATTAATCGACGTAAACTGAATACCTAATATCAAATAAAAAACATATATACTGATTAATATTTTAAAATAAAGGATTTACAGTGCTCATAAATAAAACTCATAAATCATATTTATAAATAAAGCTCTTAATTAACTTATAAATAAATAAAAACTCTCAACGTAAATAAATAAACTTGCAAAGTTCAAACTCACTGAGTAACCAATCAATCAAATTTAAATTAAATTAAAAGTAAAAATTCAATGACGCATAAATATAAATGCGCTAAGCTAAAATCAAACTCAAAGATTGAACAATCATTTTAATAATTTGATTGATTTTAGATTCAATTTAATCTGAATAAAAATCAAAAGAACCTCATAAAATAAGAGAAATTTTAGATAGACAATTCTTTTTCTAATAACAAGTTAAGTGACATTTTCTCATAATTTTATCCCAAAAATATCTCTTAATTTAGTATTATTATAAAAGCTATCAAGTATCTTGTATAAGGTGTTTAAAGTAGATTTAAATTTTAAAATTTAGAATTTACAACATATAAAAGTTATTGAGTAGTTATTATGTCCTTACGGGATGGACGGATGATTAATACGTGGGTATTATCATCATAAGATCTGGAAGTTAAAATCTGGTAAACTCAGTATGTCCGTCCTGCCTAAGCACTAGTCACAGCATTCGGGCTAGTAACCCTCATGATTTACCTCCTCTGTGTTGACCCTGAGATAGATTAGCAGGGACATTGAGGAGGAGCAAATCGTCTTTTATCACTATTAAATAGTTATTATAACATATGAAAATTTAGGATTAGTTTAGGGTTTAAAATTGCAATAGCTATATAATAATTTCTACAACTATTTTAAAATAATTTTGATAAAATTAAAATAATTATCATCAAATGGATAAATACTACAATGATATATAATATTAAGAGATCCTAAATCCTAATTCATAAACACTAAATTTACATAAAACATAATAAAACATAATGTAGCAGTTACTCAGTGACTTATATCCGTTATAAAAATTACATTATAATAGATACTGAGTAGTTTCTATGCGGCAAGTGGAGCTTGAGGCCGTGAAAGTCAATGTCATTGAATGGAGGAAAGCGACCTAACAACGATGGCCGACAAAGAAAATTGTTACGGTGGTGGCAAACTCACTGGCCTATGCAAAAGTCAACTTAATGGGAAAAAACCAGGGGGTAAAAACAAAGTGTTCTTCTGATTTAAGATTTACCTCATCTATCTTGTAAGGAACAATATGCACAGTGGTCCTAGAGACATCAAATTTCCAAGCCCTTGCCCTTGAGGAAGAATCAAATAATGATGTGCTCTTTCCATTGCTGGCCTTCTTTAGGACCAAAAAGACTGTAAAAATACTACCCTAGTAGAATGATATACCTCTTTTGAAAGAAATTGGCTTCTCTCTGTTCTTGAGATAATCAACTAAAGCTAAAGATAGACAGCCTTTGGTACAGAAAGAAGATGCCCTAAACTAAAGTAGGCATACACCATATATACTACACTGGTCTGTCATCATGCCCTAAACAACTTTACAGCTGCTGCTAAAGATTTTGCATGAAAATGCTTGGA
Organism: Boesenbergia rotunda; assembly: GCA_024364735.1. Lineage (NCBI taxonomy): Eukaryota > Viridiplantae > Streptophyta > Magnoliopsida > Zingiberales > Zingiberaceae > Boesenbergia > Boesenbergia rotunda. The sequence continues at coordinate 92,351 of JAGFNQ010000379.1, read as the reverse complement.
ACAACTGGATTCAAGCTTAAGAAACTTGTGTAGGGTTATAGCAAGAGTGAACATGCCAAAGAAATAGGGAACTGGCAAAAGAAGTGCCCTTATGCTTTACTGTTGCCAAACACAAAACCTCTTCCAGTATTCTTCTAATCTCATTACCAAGACCATGCTTCTTCTAATCTCATTACCAAGACCATGTAGACTAGACAGAAAGCATGAGTCCAATTGTAAACAATCATAGGACAGACAAAAATGTACACAATTTAATTTAAATTTACATGATATCAAAAGTAGTAGTACCTATCTTCACAAAAATGAATAACATGAATCCACTTGCACCAGACAAACAACTCAGAAGATGAACTGAAAATAGGGTAAACAGGTAGGACTCAAACATGCGATCAGCATTAGATGTGTGATTTCAAAGCATTCACTTTAGGGTGGTCCTTGAATTGGAATCAGTAGAGGCTCTTGATCTTGTACCTGTAGAGGAGTTTTTTCTTTCTGGAGGTGGAGTTGTCCAGTGTGAGAACCACTTTGCCAGCTTCTCCGATCTTGAAACTATCCTTCACCACCGGCTCATCAGTGGAGATCAACTTCCGTGACTTCTGAACTATGACGGTGTATCCGTCGTCTGCATTGGGCACGAATTCAGCACCGTAAGTGACGTCGGAACCGAGAACTCGGAACTCCCAAACAAGGAGGTGGGGCTGCAAAGAAGTACCAGTTAGTATCACATTTGTCTATCTTTCACTGAGATGAAGCCAAATTGGTAAAATCCACTTGCCTCAAGTACTGGAATTTCAATGACATGTTTGGTTGATGGCTTAATGGTGACCTCTGTAACAGCATCAGCAATGCTGAAATCTGGGTCGTTCTCCTTGCTCAGGCCTCCAAATTGAACAGGAACTTGCTCAGGAGCAATGTATCTGTATGATCCAATATGTATGTACGAGGGAAATTATCGAATTGAACTTCGAGTTTTGGTGGGTTAATAAGCTGAAGGAATGTAGATGAAGAACTACTAACTTGATGAGAGTCTTAGCTGATTTAGATGGCCCTGCAAAAACAAACTTGCTCTTTGTTCTTTGTGTAAAGAATGGGCTAATCATCCTGTTGAAAGCCAGATACCACCATGGCACATTGATGAACACCTACGGAAGCAGCTCATCAAGTCACAGATGTTTGTTTCAAAGATTGATATGGTAGGAATTGGAGTTACCTGTTTGGCTGCGAACTCGGGATAGTTGTCTTGGAGCAAATCGAGAGCTTGGCGGAGCTCCTTCTTCGCGAGTCCGATCGAGTTCTTGAGATCAGTGACCTGCACCATGGTGGAAACCCCTTCCGGATTGAAGTCGAGTAAGTTTCTTATACCCTTCTCCAGGTACTGAATTCGCCACCTCAAGAACCTCTTCCTCTTCTTCTCGTCGGCGAAGGCGGCGGCGTAAAGATCCTTGTTTTGGAACTCGCCGTAGACGTTGTAGCAGACGGGATGGCCCTCTTTGTCGACGCCGTGCATGAACACCACCTTCTCCAACTCGGGGACGCCGAGGTCCTCTTCGAGGAGCGCCTCGATGCCGAACTCCTTGCGCCAGAGCACGGCGTTCTTGAGCATGGCCATGGCTTCCTTCACCTTGAAGTCGCGGGCGCGAAGGAACTTGAGGAGGACGGCGTCGCTCCTCTCGTCGCCTAGGAGCGGCACGCCCCAAATGAGGACTTTCTCCGTCGCTGGCGCAGTCGATGCGGCGGGAGGAGTTGCAGCTTTTTCCTCTTCCTTCTCCGCCTTCGGCGCTTCGGCCACCGGCGTCTCGGTCTCCGAGAGAGGTGGAGCAGCAACGGGTACGACGGTTTCTTCTATGGCTTCAAGGGTTTTGGCACCATCCTCATCCGTCAGAACAGCCTTCTCTTCCGCCGCCGTAGGAGGCGTCGGCTTCTCGGCCTCTTCTTCCTCGGACGGTGCGATCGGGTCCTCTACCACCACATCCTTCAGCGTCTCTTCCGCCTTAGCCTCCTCTGTTAACACAGCCTCTTCTGCCGGCACATTAGCAGATTCGCCTACATCTTTGGCCTCCTCCGCCTCCACGAGCTTCAGGGCCTCCTCCTCAGGATCTCCTTCAACTTTTCCCTCCTTCGACGCCACAGTCTTCGGCGGATCCTCCTCCGGAACAGGAGTAGGAGGCGGAGGACTAAACTCGTTATTATCGAGCGCCGCCTGGACGAGCAGCTTGAGCTCCTCCAGCGCCTTCTTCTCAGGATCTTCAAGCTCCGAAACAACGTTACTCTCCTCCTTAAATGATACATCTCGGAGATCCCCGGCGGCCTTGGCCGCCTCCGCCTTCTTCTCCTCCGCCTCGGCCGCGGCCTCAGCGGCGAGCGCGACCTCCAAAGCTGAGTTCTTTACCGGTTTCATCCCCTCATCGACGGGCTCAGCGACCGGCGGCGGCTCTTCATCGACCACCTCCTTCTCCAGGGCCGCCGCCTCCGGGACGACGACCTCGGCCGAGGCGGCAGGGGCCTCCGTCGAGTCGGATTTGGTCTCCTCGGCCATGGATCGGCGCTCCGAACTCGGAAGCGGACGGCAGAGAGATGAACGGAAGGCGTGGAGGGCGTGGAGGAAATGGGAAGGTGGAGAAGAAGGCGGAGAGGGAGAGAATGTTATATACACGCGTAAAGCAGCGACCCGACTGTAAGGTGTCCGTTGGTGCCTATTTTTGGAAAAATAATACATTTATTTATACGAAGAAAAAGGAAATTTCGTAACGGTTACGACGACTCCGAGGGAATCTTATGCGGCCTCAGTAAATTTCCGTATTACACCTTATATTTTACGAATAATGATACGTATGGTAAAAATAAATATTTCAATAAAAATTTTAATCATCAATCGATGATATATTCAACGTCCGATCACTGATCGAAGATTACAGGTAGCCTCCGATCACTATTTCGAACCAAATTATACCTTGGAGGTACGATGAATCCGTCGGGGATCGCCGTAATTGTGATCTTGTATCATTCACCATCGATTTCGTTGAATTCACCGTTGTCGGCGATCCTGACGAGTTCACCGTCCTCCAAGGTATAGTTTGATTCGGGGTGACGATCAGAGGCTGCCGATAGTGTTCAATTGACGATCAGACGTCGGACGTGCCGCCGAATGACGATTAAAATTTTTACTGAAGCATTCACTTTCATTGTACGTATCATTTCTCATATTTTACGGCTCTGTCAACTCTATTAAATACATTAAAAACATATATTATAATTTAAAATTATTCCTCGGGGACTGAGTCGAAATTTTAATTTTTTTAATTAAGGCCAATGATATTATAGATGAGACGTATTTAAAATGATTGTAAAATTATAATAAATATGCCTATTGAATAACAAATAATTAATAATTATAAAATAAAATAAAATTATTTAAATATAAATAAGATTATCCGGATTTGTCAAGGCTATCAAGGGAGAAAAGTAGGGTAAAAAAGACCTTTCAATTTAATAAAATCATAATTATATCAAAAAATAAAAGTAGGCATTGTTCAAACACTCTTAGACATATTTTATTGAAGGTTATAGTTGATAATTAATTATCTATCTAAGATTATATTATTGTATCTTATGTTTAATTTCTCGCCGTCAAGATTTTCCATGATAAATCAAACGCACCTTAGAATTGTATAAGAACATTGAAGGGATTTTAACTTCACTGTTTTGATCTTAAGTGATCTTTGTATTTTATATAGAAAAGTAAATTTTCAAAGAAACACTGACATTCCACGGTGCTCATCTGGACCTCAATTCATCAATGTGAATTTGTTTTTGAGTTATTTATATACACAAGAACAAAACGAGTTTAATTATAAGGCATTCAGTAGACTAAAAACATGGGGGTGAGAATCTTTTGAGGCGAGGATGGTGACAAATAAATCTTGATCCGAAGAGAATCCAATGAACTAAGAAAAACAAGGTTATACTTCTTTTGAGGAAGAGATTGTATCTCTTTTTCTTTTACTTTTTCATCTTGCTCTATTTCCTCCCCAGCTAGTGTCTTCTCTTCTTCACCACATGTCTCTTCCCCACTCCACTAATTAATATCCTTCTTTTATTTTCTTTTCACGGAAAAGAAAAAAGAACAAAAGGTACGTATTAAATTATATACATTTAATTATTAAAAAAATATTCAAAAGGAATTAAAATAAATTAATAATTATCTATCAATCTCATCAATATTATTTAAACTTGATTCATTCACTTTAAAAAGATTAAAATCATCATAAAACAAATGATTGTTATAATGTTAGTGGCTATTAAATAGTTGTTTAAATAATTTTAATTAAGTTAATAAAAAATCAATTTATTTAAATAACACAGCTATTAGAGCTATAATATAAATATTTTAGGATGAAAAATATACTGAGGTAATATGGATGCCCTTTTAATAAACTTTATCCAGGCAAGAGGAAGAAAGCACTCGAGGAAAAGTAAAGGAGATGGAGGAAGTGAATCCTTGTCAAGCTGCAATTTGCTCAGATAAATTCATGTGAATTTGCATTTGAATAACTTGTGACGGCCAGGCAAAGCAAAGACATAAATCATGACTCCAGATGTTATGCCTTAAACAAAGCTACTAGAAAGGAAAGAAAACATATTTAAACATACAATCAAGGTTGTAAAGTCTGAGGCACAGTGTCACCTGGTGCATGATGAGCAATGATGTTGTTGCTGACAAACTTATTTCGATAATGTTATTATATAAATCCAAAGCTAGTTAATCGAACTGTCATTTAAAAAAAAAAGAGTTTACAAACCAGGTGGGGACTGGCCACCTTTGAGCCACCTGTGTGTGCATGCATTCCATAATTAATTATGTTGCTTTTCTAAAACATTCCCCCAAACCAACATACCTCAGCATTCAATTCCATTGAGGCTTACTTTTAATTCTGGTTGGCAAAAATGCCTGTAGCAATCTGTTTGAAGTAACTGGCTGAAGAGTTCTTGGGGTGCTGATGATGGAGTCAACTCTTCAGTAGAAAAGTAATAAAGTGAAGGACACTTTTAGAAATTAACTTAGACAAATAGTTAAAACTAAGAATTTGTGTTCTTTCAAAATGTAATTCTTGAATGATACAAATAAAGTTAAATCTTCAGCAATGTGAGCAATGAATAGAGACAGTAACCTCGCAGTAAATAATTATTCCTATACCATATCAGTGAAAAATCACTAGAACATACAATACTCTGTGAGTACCAGAAGCCATCCTCGCTACTGTAGTTCACCAACTGGTGCTTCACTGAGCCACAAGAAATGAATGAAATCGTACAGCTTCGCGCTGACACTGACCTGCTCAGTCATCCGGTGGTTTATAGTCATAAACTGAATTAATATTCATAAAGAATGATCACAACACTGACCTTGTATGGTGTAGGGTTCAACCTCCGCATATGATCAGATCTCATTTGTTCAAGCTGTTGCATGCAGCGATCTCTGACCTTCTTTAGCGAAGGTAGTTCTTCTCTGGGTTTATCTGCATAAGATCCAGGCATTCAAATTTAGAGCATAACTTTAAAAGCTCTCAAAATAAAAACCATGATCGTATGCATCAGCGGAAATTACAGAAACAAGCTGATATTGCTAAAACTATCTGAACCTTGAAGCTCAACAAACAAATTTCGGTAAAGTCCTGGTCTCCTGGCAGGAAGTATCCCAATAAATTAATAACTACTTAGGAAGGTCCAATGATCGATCACTCGGGATTCAGGAAAACATCATATGGCCTTTCAGTTAAATATTATTGTAACAAAAGGTAAATTTATTAGATGTAAATACCTTTATATAAAATCACACTGATTTCCCTATTGAACCAACTTCTCAGAAGCTCTCGTGAGTTTGATAAAGGACAAAAGAAAATCCCTTATTTGTACAAAAAGGAACACAGAAAGTTCTATTCAATCACTTAATGATTTACTTTCTAGTCCATTATTCTTAATGTTATATATCTGTAATACAATATTTAAGGAAAAAAGGAACGGAATTATCATAACAAGTTAACTGACAATAAGCTTACTTAACAGCAACAAGTAAACAAAGGATCATACTTGAACTCCCAGACCAGTAGCATTTCAAAAGCTCCTCCACGCATTGTGGCACAACATATGCTCTCTTTGATTCATTAAATGGATGGCGGCAAAGAAGGCGTTCTCCTACCTGGAGAATGTAAGTATTCTATTTACTAGACAGAACTCTGTTCTACGTATGTTCATGATTATGAAGTAAATTTAGAAAAATCTAACTACTCTCCTTAACATATGACCCACATAATAGCATAAAATGATAATTGACAATAGAACTGTGTTATATGATCACATTAATGATAACATATGGGAAGAAAAAGAAGGAAGGTTGATTGCTTACTTTTGGAGGAGTTTCATCCTCCCCGGTCATGATATCAACCAAGGCATAACCTTCTTTTCCGTACAATCTGAAACATTGCTTTTTACAAGGTATTGAAACCTAGAGGAGATGACCAATAAAATTTGAGAAAAGAGGAAAAGCATGTTAATTAAGTCAAGGTCTGTAATGCTACCAGACCTTTGTGACATCTTCAGAGAGCTTAATGCGAGGTTGATCTTTAATTTCAACAAGTTTAAATACACAGCCAAGAGCTGCTTGGGTATAGCATGTGACAAGATATGTGCCAATCCCAAAAGCATCAATTTCATGTCCCTGAGAAAAGATATCAATAAAATAAGAAACTCAAAGAATTAAACTAAATCTAATATACTAAAAACTAGTCGAAGTTTTGTTGAAACTAGCACACAGCCAAGAGGTTGGCCTAGGGTTCCTTGTTTCTACTGGTTCCTATGCTTATCTACCCTTTTAGGACAACGACTGAGATATTCAAAAATTTGTTGAAGCTCTCCAGCATAGATTGCTGCCTCCAGCTGCCATGTGGTTTGGATGGTGCATTGAGGTGAGGGAATATCATGCTCAAACCATATTTCTCATGCTTTCCTCCTAATGATGGTTATTTTCCCCTTCTGAAACAGTTCAACATTCTGGATGGCTGTCTACATCTTGTTTAAGATCCCCACCTAACCTTCCCATTGTTTTCAACTTGAAGAAACTTGTGACCTTCCTCATCTTAAACATAATATGAATTATTAACTGTCAAATGATTAGGTTGCAAAATGATTATTAACTTGTGACCTTCCGTGGGGTCGGACCGGTCGCCCCAGGTTCGGTGTTATCTGGTTCATCAATTTTTTTTTATTATTCATTATCAAAACTAACTCCGCCTGTGACGACCTAGTCATGGCCGGTCCCAAGCCCGGATAAAGGAGGAGGGTTGCGTTAGGTTGCCAGCCAGCGTAAAAAAAACTATGGCAAATACTCAATGAATGGATCCATTAAAGTATTATGCTAATGCTAGGATGTTCCCCGGAAGGAACGCGTTGCAGGGTCCGACTGTAACGTCTCGGCAAGGACCGCTACATCTCCAGAACCCGGGTGTAGTGCTAAATATGCAAGGGTTCGCGTTGCAGGGTCCGACTGTAACGTCTCGGCAAGGACCGCTACATCTCCATGAGAACTTGGGTGTAGTGTTAAATAGGCAAGAGTTCTCACACCATAGGTGGACTAAGAATAAACATTATAAGAAAAGTAATAGTCTCAGATTTGGAACATGGAATATAGGAACTTTCACTGGTAAAACAATGGAGGTAGTAGATACAATGATTAGGAGAAAAATTAGTATTTTGTGTGTGCAAGAGACAAAATGGGTAGGTGAGAAGGCAAAAATGATAGAGAACTCGGGTTTTAAGTTATGGTATACAGGAAAGAGTAAAACAAGAAATGGAGTGGGTATTTTTGTAGATAGTTCTTTAAAAGATGAAGTTGTTGGTGTAGTTAGAAAGGGGGATAGAATTATAGCTCTCAAGATAGTAGTGGCGAAAGAAGTTGTGAACGTAATTAGCATATATGCACCTCAAGTAGGATTAGATGAAGAAACTAAATCAAGATTTTGGAGCGATTTAGATGAGGTATTACAAAACATTCCGCCAAATGAAATGATTTTAATAGGAGGCGATCTAAATGGACATGTCGGAGCGAAAAATGAAGAATATGAGAGAGTACATGGGGGTTATGGGTTTGGAACAAGAAATGAAGAAGGAAAAACTATATTGGATTTTGCGATAGCATATGACCTTATACTAGCTAATACATTTTTTAAGAAAAAGAAGAACACTTGATCACATTCAAAAGTGGGAATAATAAATCACAAATTGATTATTTTATGGTTAGGAAGAGAGATAAGAAGATTTGTAAAGATTGTAAGGTTATCCCTGGAGAAAGCTTAACTACCCAACATAGATTAGTAGTGTTAGATATACGCCTTAGTTATAATATCAATAGAGGAAAAATATACACGACTCCTAGAATTAAGTGGTGGAAGTTAAAGGATGGGAAGCAAAACATATTGAAGGAGAAGGTAGGAATACAAGCATTAGATGAAATATATAGCGACTCTAATACGACATGGGATAAGATGGTATCAAAGTTGAAAATAGTAGCTAAGGATGTACTCGGTGAGTCAAAGGGGCATGCACCACCAAGGAAGGAATCTTGGTGGTGGAATGAGAAAGTACAAGAGAAAGTGAAAGAAAAACGAATAGCTTATAAGGAATTATATATTTGTAAGAACGAGGAAAACTTAAAAAAATATACAATAGCCAAGAAAGAGGCTAAGAAAGCAGTGAATGAAGTAAAAAATAAAACTTTTGAACGATTATATCAAAATTTAGATACAAAAGAAGGGGAAAGAGACATTTATAAAATAGCTAAAGCAAGAGAAAGGAAAACAAGAGACCTTAGTCAAATAAGATGTATTAAAGATGAATGCGATAGAGTACTAGTAAATGATAGCGAAATAAAAGAGCGGTGGAAGATTTACTTTCATCAACTTTTTAATGAAAGTTTAGGGGACCAACTTGACTTAGGCAATTTAAGTATTTCAAATGAGTATAGAAATTTTAATTTTCATCGGAGAATTCAAACTTCAGAAGTAGAACAAGCTTTGAAAGGGATGCAAAATGGAAAGGCCGTGGGACCGGATGATATCCCAATAGAGGTATGGAAATGTTTAGGGAAAAAAGGTATTGAATGGCTTACAAAATTATTTAATTTAATATTGAAAACAAAAAAAATGCCTAATCAATGGAGGGTAAGTAGTCTAGTTCCCTTATATAAGAACAAAGGAGACATACAAAATTGTGCAAACTATAGGGGTATTAAATTAATGAGTCATACCATGAAACTTTGGGAAAGAGTAATAGAAAAAAGATTGAGGAAGGAGACCACGGTAACCGAAAATCAATTTGGGTTCATGCCTGGAAGGTCGACAATAGAAGCTATACATCTTCTTAGGCAATTAATTGAAAAATATCGGGAGCAAAAGAAAGATCTACACATGGTATTTATTGATTTAGAAAAAGCTTATGATAGGGTACCAAGAGAAATTATATGGAGAATTCTAGAAAAGAGAGGCGTTAGCGTAACATATATTGACCTAATTAAAGATATGTATGAAGATGTAACGACTAGAGTGAAGACTTCAGGTGGATTGACTGAAGCATTTCCAATAAGGATAGGGTTACATCAAGGATCAGCTTTAAGTCCCTATCTTTTTACACTAATCATGGATGAACTCACTAGGCACATTCAAGATACAGTGCCATGGTGCATGTTGTTTGCAGATGATATTGTTTTGATAGATGAGACACGTGAAGGAGTAAATGCTAAACTAGAATCTTGGCGGGAAACTCTAGAAATGAAAGGTTTTAGGCTTAGTAGAGTAAAGACTGAATATATGGAATTTAAGTTTAGCAATGCTAGACGTAGTGAAACAATTGTTAAGATAGGAGATGATGAGTTGTCTAAAATCGAGAACTTTAAGTATTTAGGATCGTTCTTGCAAAGTGATGGAGGAATTGAGAGAGATGTCTTACATAGAATACAAGCAGGATGGTTGAAATGGAGATTAGCATCGGGTGTCTTATGTGATCGTAAAGTACCTCTAAAACTTAAAGGGAAGTTCTACAAAACGGCAGTTAGACCTGCTATGTTATATGGTGCTGAATGTTGGGCTATGACTCGAGCACATGAGCAAAAGATGAAAGTTGCAGAGATGAGGATGTTAAGGTGGATGTGTGGACATACGAGGATGGATAGAATAAGGAATGAGAGTATTAGAGAGAAAGTCGGAGTTGCATCTATTGAAGAAAAACTTCGGGAGACACGTTTGAGATGGTACGGACATGTACTTAGAAGACCAATAAATGCCCCTGTTAGACGATGTAAAACTATGATAAATACGCACATTAAAAGAGGGAGAGGAAGACCAAAAAAGACTTGGTTGGCAACAATAAAACAAGATAAATTTTATTTAAATCTAGATGATGATATAGTAGGGGATAGAACTCAATGGCGTAAAAGGATCCATATAGCCGACCCCACCTAGTGGGATAAGGCTTTGTTGTTGTTGTTGTATTCATTATCAAAACTAAGTTTGGTTGATGATTTTGACATATCTAACATCTCAGGAATTTTACATGAAAAAGATTTCATGATCTCCATTCTTTGTACACACTTTCTTGCCCTGACCTACTATATTTTAATAAAGAAACTTCACCGTTGTCTAGATGATGGAAATTAGGTAACATGTCGAAAAAAAAAATTGCAATGAAAACACCTTATCTCTTCATTTCAATGGAACATAGTGAGAAACTGTATAATGTTTATTTAGTTAACTGATTCAAAAGCATATCTTGAGAATTTTAAACTACCAACCTTAACAAAAAAGTAAATATTGGTGCTAGAACTTCAAGTTCATGAGTCATGAAAAAGTGAGTTACAGTTCAACTTTCAAGCCGTTTGGGATTATGCTTTGATTGATTTCAACTAGTTATAATTTTAACTGAACATGTGAGAAATTGGAATAACTATTTCCCAGATGCTGCAGTTTCAATCATCCTACGTTACCCCACTTTGATTCTATAATGCAGGATCCAAGGATCACAACATCCATTTTCTAATTGCATAGGTAGAAAGAGACAGTTGCAATAGAAATAGAAAATTCTCACACGAAAAGCTTAAGAAATTGGCTATCCAAATCACGTATTCGAATTTAGCTGATCAACACACAAACTACAGTAAAAATTAGTAATGGCCCATCAGGTATTTGTAGTACCATTGTTAAGCAAGTAAAAGAAAGTTACCTGCTTGTTTAAAGCATCGAGAGTTTCCTCATTCAGATCATTGCTAGCCGTAACAGCCATTTTCCCAAAGCCAGATTTCTTAAATTCCTTCTCTACTGAGAGAAAAAAATTTCGAGCTTCAATGGATAAATAAGCTAAATCACCAGAATCCAACCTAATCCCAGATGCTGTATACCTGCAGTACAAAATTATAGGGATAAAATGCAAGTTATGAACACTCCTTGGCATCTAGGTTTTGCTCATTGGAAATCAAACTAATCTAGGCATACTTCGAGTTAGATAGTAAACTGGGATAGTGTTCTTCAGCATTATTTAAGGTTGAGATATCTGAATTTAGCTCATGGTTTTACAGGCTTAGCTGCTCTAAGAAGGGCATTACAAAGATTTTTTAGAAAAGGCTTCCAAAGATTCACACGTGTAATGGTTTGATATTTAATAAAATATTAGTTGAATTGTCTTTTCACAATTGTACAATTACAGCTTACTAAACACACAAAAACTGCAACCCATCCATAGTAAATATGCTAAACAAAGGAAAGAATCAACTGAATGACTATTTGACTGGTCTTGGATAATTTTTTAGAAAGAGATTTGACTTCGTAGAGGCTTTACAGCTGCTCTAGCTTGCACCTTCAACTAGCCTTAGCTAGTTGATCAATTTTGTATTTTTTTGAACTTACAGCATTAAGAATGATAATGTATATTCTAATTTGTCCAAATTTCTTGAAACATGTTAATAGCCACTAGAATAATTAAAGTCATCTCTATCCATAAATCAGACTTCTAAACATGGAAAAGAAACTGGGAATGCTCAAAATACAACTTAACAAGATCGAAACTTACCCCAAATCATTAAGTGCTAAAGCTACTGCACAAAAGTTGGGAATTCCACTCCTCATAACCTGATTAGAGTCATTGAGACATTCTATGTGAGAACTACATCATAATATTTGTTAAAGCTCACAAGAACACAGTCCAAGTTTCTATATGTTTGATTAAGTTTACATAGAAATAAAAATTAAAAAGGCAAATATCAGTGCCAAGATCAAAATACTTGGGAATTTTGCCAATGTCATTACCAAGAAACCGAATCTAAATTGCAAATTGATCATATATACTAAAAATTGAGCAGAGAAATTGTGCCAGTCTAGGAGTTGAGTAGAATTAAGTGACACGGCGTAGGTTTCCCTTTTGTAAGTTTATATATTGACAAGCCAACAGTTAAACTTATGATGCCAAACTTACAATGTTGCCTGATTTTAATTGTACAAAATCCATGTTGGATCTACGAGTTTGTATAGTTGCAGGTTGTTTTAATAGAAAGCAAAGCCATCTGAGCTTTGCGTGCAGAAGTTAGTGCACAGTTATTTATATCTTGTAAGCCAAGTTATAATACCTCCAACAAGAATAATTTACAAAATCAAGTCATTCAGAATAGTACGTCAATGAAACAGATTAACATACAGCTGAAAAATCAAAGATTGCAGAGTCAGATTTATGGGCACTAAATCCAACATATACAAGTGAAGAAACAAATGAGAGATACTTAAAACAATTCACTTACATCGTATGTATCTACCAGGGCAAGGAAGTTATTTGGAAAAGCCAAAGCATATGAGGTGAATGCAGCTAGTTCACTTTGATTTGTCTCACCAAAAACACCACGGAAAGATTCTGATGACTAGAATGCACACACACGAGAAAATTAGGTTAGAAAATTGATCTCACTTCTTTGCACCTGGGCAAGTGAAGAAAATCCTTAGAACAAACAAAAATTGTCAGCAACCAAGAAAACAACACCCTGATATATTTTTCAGATTTATTAAAAGAAAAGAACAATTTTCATTGCATCTGTGCATCAGCAAGAAACAAATATCTTAGCATTTTAGGCTATGTTTGGTGAGGGATAATCAGTCTTGTAATGTAATCAAGATTATATTACAACATTGATTATTTTATTTAGTACAGTTTTAAAATTGAAATGTAATGTAATCTGCATTACAAAAACTAAGTAAAATTTTATAATCTGGAATACAAGGCCAACACATGTAATCCTGATTACATTTCAGGCTCAATTACATTACAGGTTTGATTACATTACCCCTAACCAAATATATCATATTTCTTGTGTTCCTAACTTACAATAATGAGTGCATTAGTAAAGTAGGTTTAAGAAATCCATCATTAAGACGTTACAATAGCATCTGTTTATTTCAAATTGATCTGACACATGGGGAGAAGGGAATAAAAAACAGAATGATTATAAATCTCCCAAATGCAAAGATAAAACTGAGAGTCAAAGTCCCAACCAACAAGTAAGGTCTTGCTTTAGTTAGTCTGTAGAAAGTGGTAGATCTGTTAACTCTCAGAGATTAATTTGTTTAAGAACTCTAATTCACAGACTTGGTTTTATAGCCATGAAAATTAACGTACAAGTTGAAATGTTAAGCATCTCTTCCAATTTCATGTATTGCACTATCATCTCTATCAAAAGGATTATGAATGTGGTAGCTTAAGCATAGAATAAAGTCCATGATCCATCCAGAAGGCTGTAGAGGTTGTACTCAGAGATCAAGAATTCTTTGAGATAATCTGAGAATGTTTCTTAAAGGATTCCTTCCCTTCAAGGATTCAGCGAAGTACTGTTTTTTCATCTACGAAGAGAAGCGTCCTCTCTCAAAACCCCTCCCCTGCCAATTTTGGCAGCTATGAGACAGCTCTAACAAAAGCTTAAAGATGGCTTGTAGACTGATGGATAACAGGTCTAAAGTGACAGTTGAAGAGTGTGTGGGTACGTGCTAGATGAAAAAGATTTATGGTAGGTCCTAGTACATTGACATAATTACTGTTACAATAAGAGAATTCTCAATTCACAAAAGTTACAAAATGTAAGGCCTATTTATATACAAAGTTAGGAATCTATTTTAAGAAACAAATAGGTCTATTTATATACAAAGTTAGGAGTCTATTCTAAGAAATAAATTAGGATTCTATTCTAGGGAGTAATTTGTATTTTAGGTAAAATACAGATTAGGATATAAATTTATATAGCTAATGCTTCCCCTCAAGTTGGGGCATAGATATTAATCATGCCCAACTTGTTACAAAGATAATCAATCCGGACGCCATTTAAAGCTTTTGTGACGATGTCCCCCAGTTGTTCTCCAATTTTTATATATCCTGTAGTAATTAAGCCTCGTTGAATTTTTTCACGAACAAAATGACAATCAATTTCAATGTGCTTAGTTCGCTGATAAAACACAAGATTTGATGCAATATGAATAGCAGTTTGATTATCACACCACAGTTTTACTAGTACTGAAATTTTAAGTCCTACTTCAGTTAATAGTTGATATATCTGTTAAGACCGAAAGGATTTAGATATTTCCACAATGGTATGATATTGTCCACTTTGGGCCTAAGCCTTTATGGTTTTGCTCTTGGACTCTCCCAAAAGGTCTCATCCCAATGGAGATATTTTTTTTCTTTATAAGTCTATGATCTTTCCCATGTGTTTTCGATGTGGGACTATGTTTACAACCTTGCAACCCCAACAATATCCACATTATTTCACACACAGACTGTATCATAGCCCTATATTCTGACTCTGCACTGGACCGTGATACAACGTTTTGTTTTTTACTGTTCCATAAAACTAAATTTCCTCCAACAAAAATACAATAACCTGAAGTAGAACTTCTATCCATTTTAAAACCTTCCCAATCTGCATCTGAAAAACATTCAATATGAGTGTGTCAATGATTTTTGTATATGATACCTCGTTCGGGTGCTCCCTTCAAGTAACACAAAATTTGCTCTAGCACTGCCCAATGATGAATGGTTGGAGATGACATAAACTGACTAATGACACTAACCGAATATGCAGTATCTGGATGTGTCACAGTAAGATAATTCAATTTCCCAACTAACCTTCTGTATATCTTTGGATATTCAAATAATTCTCCATCTACTGTAAGGTCCACGTTTTGAGTTATTGGAGTATTACAAGGTTTTGCCCCTAATTTTCTTGTCTCAGTTAATAAGTCAAGAACATATTTTCTCTCAAATAAAAATATACCTTTTTACTTCTCATAACTTCAACACCTAAGAAATACTTTAGCACCCCTAAGTTTTTTTGTATGAAACTGACTAAGAATAAAAGATTTGAGAGATGAAATTTCCGTAGTATCACTTCTAGTAATAACAATATCATCCACATACACAACTAACAGAATAATACCCGCTCCTAACTGCTTGTAGAACACAGAATGATCAGACTTGCTTTTCGTCATACCAAATTTTTCAATAACTTGACTAAATTTTTAAAACCAAGCACGAGGACTCTGTTTCAAACCATACAAAGATTTCTAAAGGCGACAAACTCACCCTATCTCCCCCTGAGCAACAAAATCAGGAGGTTGCTCCATATACACCTTCTCTTGAAGATCACCATGAAGAAAAATATTCTTGATATCGAGTTAATGTAAAGGCCAATGATAAGTAGCAACCAATGAAATAAATAATCGAATAGATGTTAACTTTGCAACAGGAGAAAAAGTTTCAGAATAATCCACACCATAGGTTTGAGCATAACCCTTAGCAACAAGATGAGCTTTTAGTCTTGCAACTGACCCATCTAGATTGACTTTAACTATGAATACCCATTTGCATCTAATAGCTCGTTTTCCGGAAGATAGATCAACCAAGTCCCAAGTATCATTATCATCCAAAGCTTTCATTTCCTCTATCATTGCATCTCTCCAACCAGGATGAGATAAGGTCTCACGGACATTTTTAGGAATAGAAATAGAGTCAAGTGAAGCAATAAAAGAGCAAGAAGAAGACATCAAGTCGTTATAAGAAACAAAAGAAGAAATAGGATAAGTACACTGGCGTTTACCTTTACGTAATGCAATAGGAAGATCATCACTCGAAGTTGAATCTGATGATGAAGTAGTAGGTGCAGGGCATGAATCAAGAGGTTGACGCCTGGAGTATACTTGAATAATAGGAGGTTTGACCAGAGTCGGTTCCGAAACAGGTGCAGAGGTTGTGATAGAATATACTAATAAATCATCATCTTCCCTTTGAGAAGTCGGGATAAGTAAGGATGGGAAATAAGGTGTGTCTTCCATGAAAAGTGACATCAATTGAGACTTTGTTAATACTGGGACAATAACACCAATAACCTTTCTGAAGACTAGAATAACCAAGGAAGATACACTTTAAAGACTTGGGATCTAATTTAATGACATGTGAACGTACATCCCGAACAAAACAAGTACTACAAAATATCCTAAGATTGACAAGATACAACGACTTATTGGGAAACAAAATTTTATAAGGAATCTTACCATGAAGAACAGACGAAAGCATGAGGTTAATGAGAAAACATGTCGTAGAAATCGCATCTGCCCAAAAAGACTTGGGAACGTTCATTTGAAATAAAAGCGTCCGTGCAGTCTCAAGAAGATGTCTGTTCTTACGCTCAGCCACACCATTTTGGGATAGAGTATCAACACAAGAGGTTCCATGAAGCATACCATTCTGACTCATATAAGTTTGAAATAGACTAGATGTATATTCCTTGGCATTATCACTTCGTAAAGTACGGATGGACGTATTGAATTGAGTCTTAATCTCGGCACAAAATGCACAAAATAGAAAAAATAACTCAAAACAATTTTTCATTAAATATAACTAGGTTACACGAGAATAATCATCCACAAAAGTGACAAAATACCTAAAACCAGGTTTAGACAAAATAGGATAAGGACCCAAATATCGGAATGAACCAACTCAAAGGGATAATAGCACGTTTATTTATTCTTGGATTAGAACTAAGACGGTGATGCTTTGAAAACTGACATGACTCACAATCTAATGAAGACACTCTACAATATTGTGGACAAAGCTTCTTGAGCGAAGAAAGAGATGGATGACCTAACCTACAATGAGCCTCGAAAGGAGTAGTTACACTTGAGCAAGCGAAGGATCTTGAGACAGGTGGATCAAGAATATAAAGACCTCCAGACTCATGTCCTTTACCAATAATTTTCTTCGTCAAAAGATCCTAAAATAAACAATGATCGGGAAAAAATGAGATGCAACAGTTAAGATTAAGAGTTAACTGACTAACAGAGAGCAAATTAAAAGATAGATTGGGTAAATCTAAGACAGAGGATAAGGAAAGCAAAGGAGTAGGATTGATAATGCCAGACCCACGAACACAAGATGAAGATCCATCAGCCAAAGTAACGATAGGAGTGTTATATTTGTGTGAAAAAGTAGAAAAGAGATTAGAATTACCTATCATATGATCCGTGACACCAGAATCAATGACCCACTTAGAGGATGACGAAACAAGACATGTGTTGTGATTACCTAAATCAGCAATAGCAGTGACAGAGGAAGATGAAGACTTACGTGACTCTTAATATTGAGAGAACTTAACAAATTTATCTGCAGAGATAAGAATTGATTTATCAGGGGTATCATTAGTAGATGCAATATGAGCCGGGTGTTTTTGTTGATTCTTGTACTAAAGTTTTCAGCACTCAAACTTTGTATGACCCAGCTTACGACAATAGTTGCATATAATACCACTAGAATTTGACGTCCGAGTTTCAAAATCTTTCTTGCGAGTCTCCTTTGTTTTCACTGTGAATAGTTGATTTTTTTGGCACATAATTAGTATTGTGACTCACCAAAACATCACTAAGTGGAACAAGTGTGGTATTTTTTGTACGAAGAATGCGACTAAACACATTATGTAATGAGGTGACCTCATATCCAGAGAGAACTTGTGATTTAGTGGACTCGAAGTAAGGAGATAAGACAGCAAGGAAGCACATGACAGTCATCTGCTCCCGTTGGCGTTGTTAAACCTTTACATCAAGGCTAAAGGGCAGCAACATATTAAGCTCTTTATATGTCTTTTTGAAAGCCATAAAATAATTAATCAGAGGCTGATCTTGTTTTTCCACACGGTAAAAAGCTTTGCAAACCTCGTATATATGGGTGAGATTTCCGTTTCCAGAATACAGAAATTCTAGATAATCTATCAATTCTTTAACAAATTCACAGTGATTGATTAAACCAATTACCTCGTTATCAATACAATTCTGAATCTAAAGAAACAAGCGAGCATCCTCTCTAAGTCATTTCTGCTTCAAATCATCTTGAGGGTCATCGGTCAAATGATCATCTTTATCAATACTCTGTAGATAAAGACGAACGGTCTTACTCAATCCAAATAGTTTGAACCATTTAACTTATAATCCGTGATCTTAAACATTATAGGCACCACATCCGTTATAATGGAAGTTTTATTTTCAGCCATAGAAATGAAACAAAAGAAGAATCCAAAGGAAGATTCAAACCAAACATGACAGCAACTTACTTTGCAAATAGGGAGGCGAACAGAGAAGGGAAGAAAAGCAACACCAGATCTGAAGCTTGTGCCAGAAAAACAAAACGCAGCAACAAGACAAGCATAAACACTTCAACAGAAGAGAGCATAGCTATGGTCCATACGCCAACAACAAACGAAGCAGGACACGAGAAAACACAGCAACAAGACAGGAACCAAGCTCTGGGAGGAAGTTGCCCTGCTGCTATCAAGTGGATAAGCAGAAGAAGACTCCTTCAGGAAGTATCTGCGGAGAGGAAGCAATCACGGACTGCTTGCGGCGAGAAGCAGCTATCGGCAATGAAGCAAATCCCGACGATGGGTTCGCACGAAGAGGTGAAGTGTCGAAAGAGAAGGGGAGAAAAGAAATCGTGCAAAGCGTCGAAAGAAAAAAGGGGAAAAGAGAGAGAAGCGACAGTGGAAACCTAAGGCTCTGATACCATGTTACAATAAGAAAATTCTCAATTCACAAAAGTTACAAGATGCAAGGCCTATTTATATACAAAGTTAGGGATCTATTTTAGGAAATAAATATGCCTATTTATATACAAAGTTAGGGATCTATTCTAGGAAATAAATTAGGATTCTATTCTAGGGAGTAATTTATATTTTTGGTAAAATATAAATTAGGATATATATTTATATCGCTAATAATTACAACTAAATTCTCAAAATATAAATATATTCAACATATCTCCACAAATCATTGGAACAAAAAAAAAGGATGATCTCCATAGATTGTATCCTTTCTCTGATAAAATGACAGCATTTCTGTGTTTTATTCTCTCGTGAAAAGGTAGGTTGAAGGCAATGTGCATGGTGGTTTTGCTTACGTCATTACTCATCCATTGATTCAGCAAGATTAGTATCTAGCTATGTCAATAATTGTTTAAGCTGAATAAACTCAAATGAGCAAATACCTTAGCCCTATAAATAGAATTGAAATTAAACCAAAATATCAGTTTGATTCAATTAAATCAAATTAATATTCAAGCATCATAATTTCTTAGTCCATATTGAGTTGTAATTTCATATTAAAATTACAACAACAACAACCAAGCTTTATCCCACTAGATACCCCCGAGGCTATGGTGTAGCGGTAGGGCGACTAGTCGCTATCCCAGTCATCCGCGGCTCGATCCCTAGCTACCACGTATTTTGCAGGAATTTTTTCTCCAAATGGGGCGCGAACCTTGGGATGCTGGGCTTCTAGACCGCCGACCGCGATCGCTTCCCGATTTACCCTGATGACCGGTGGGAAACTTCCGTGGGGCCGGGCCGGTCACCCCAGGTTCATCTGCTACTTGGTCCAACACTAGGTGAGATCGGCTATATGGATCTTTCTATATCATTGGGCTCTATCCCTTACTATATCATCATTTATATTTAAATAAATTTTATCTTGTTTTATTGTTGCTAACCAAGTCTTGTTTGGTTTTCCTCTTCCTCGTTTGATATGCATATTTGTAATATTTACATATCGTCTAACTAGAGCATTTATTGCTCATCTAAGTACATGATCATACCATTCTCCCATAGTTTTCCCTCAATAGGTGCAACCCCGACTTTCTCTCTAATATTTTTATTTTTTATTCTATCCATCAATGTATGTCCGCACATCCACCTTAACATCCTCAACTCTGCAACTCTTATTTTTTTGTTCATGTGCTCGAATCGTAGCCCGACACTCAGATTCATATAACATAGTGGATCCACCATTTTATAAAATGTTTCTTTAAGTCTTAGAGGTACTTTCTAATCACAAAGAATATTTGACGCTCTCCTCTATTTCAACCATCCTGCTTATATTCTATGTAAGATCTCTCTCAATCCCTCCATTCTTTTGCAAAAATAATTTAATTTTGATATTGTGAATTCTTAAAATCAAAGTTCTAAAATTCGCTAATCGCTAGTCGGGCGCTAGATCAGCACCTACGCCTAGGCAGGGACTAGGCGCCGCTAGGCAGATTCCACGGTATCAACATAAATTACATAATAAATCACATTCTATAACTCTAGTTGCTCAGTACGATGAAGATAAAGTTTAGTACTAGCAGCTAAAGCAAGCCAACAAATTGATTTTCTTGTTGAACCAAAGTTTAGGGCTTATAAAACTTAAGTTGAACACAAAAAAAAAAGTTACATTTCAGTTTTTTTAAATTGGACTTTAAATTTAAAAGCTCAAACTAAAAACAAATGAAAAACCTGCACTATTTCCGCGACGCCTAGACAATTCGAGCAATTAGTCGGTGCCTAGGGCCGCCTAATCCCGCCTAGGACCACCTAATCCCACCTAGGCGCCAAGGTCACTTAGGTTAACCGACTAGCATGTTTTCGGTGCGGCTGGCTGACGCCTAGGGCGATTTTTAGAACATAACTTAAAATGCACTTCATAATACCAAAAAAAAAATCAATTTGGTTCACAATAAAACAAATGAAAATCGAATGGTTAGCAGAAATGAAACAAAACAAAATATGTCCATTTGGTTCAGTTAGATTTTTTTTGTTTTAAGCTAACAATCAACAACCACAGGAGAATTGATTAAAGCAAACAGAGACTCTCATATATAAGCTTAATGCATGCATACCATGACTGTGATTTTTTTATTAATCATTGTGAAATACAAATTGAAATAGTAACATTACAAATACTTATTGTGTACTAAAATAGCATCTCTTTCACACAAAATATAGAAAAGTAATCTCCCAACAATATCCATAGAGCCAAGTTTTAGTGTCAATTTTTTGGCTAAATGGAAACATAGAAAATATGAAAGGAAACATAGTAAATATGAAATTAAATCAGCACACGAAGACAAAGCATAACCTAATTTCAGATAGGATATCACTAGAAGAAACATGTTTACCAACTTCTCAAAATCTTACAATATAACACTCAGGAACAAATTGTTTGAGGTACATACATACAAAATGACAATCAATTAAAGTTGAAATTAAATTAGTTATGAGCAAAGGATATCTAGTTCAGACTAAAGAAAGGACAAGGGAACTGAACAAAATATAGCATGCAAGCTAAAAAATTACTCACCTGAAGTTTACTGAGCCACGTCCTGACTAGAGTCAGGAAATCCATACAAGTACTTGAACCATCATGACTGCGAAGTGATTTGCCTACAATCTCATCAGGGCTCTACAAAAGTGTCAGTAGGGTATAAGAATGTCTCAAGTTATATAAGAAATATATGATAGATTTAATTATGAAGGTGGTAGAAATTCACAAGTCTTTAAATTTACAACAAAATTGATTCCAAAATAACACATCTGAAGAACATACACACCATATATGAGCTAACAAATGCATGTGAATGAGTTCCTCGAAGTGGTATGCCAAACAAGTTTCCAGCAGCCACATTGCTGCCCATAGGAAAACCAACTATTAATGTACAGAACAATGAATATCAATCTTAAAAAGGAATAGAGAGAGATTATATATTTCTTACTCTATACACTGCAAAAAAACTCAATCTTAAATTGTCACAAGAATGTCTGACTAACCTTGAACATCATGAAATGTTTAGCTAAGTTTAAGTCATAGAACAGAGTTACAGGTTGGGGCGCAATTACATCAATAAATGAACATGTAAAAATGCATATCCATCATGTATTTAATAACGAGACAAGGAAAAAAAAAGCTAGAGAAAATGTATTGCAAAAGGCTCAATCAATGGTTGAGTTAATTTTAGATTGTTGATCAATTGAATAGTTAGTGACGGAAAATATAACTCGGTCAAACAATATCACTTTGTCCAAATATGAGAAATGTCACAACATTGATACTAGTACCAAGAATGGCATTATTGGCATCCAAACAAATGGGAACATCAGCATAAGTGTTACCATATTTCAAAATAAGTCACCTCGTTGCATCAAATCCTCCAATGTAGCAGTATTTTGACGCACTTATTCCACCATCGGGGCCCTAGGCATCAAGGAAAAGAAATTTAGAATGATATGAAATATTACAAACTTAGAGGCTATTGAAAAAGACGAATAGGTGTGGGAGCTCACTTGTGCTCGTCTAAGTCCAAATTCCATTAACATTTTATCCTTTCCAGCAACAAACCGGTGTCGTGCAGCATTTGTAGCTACCAATGATGCATAATTCACAAGATTAACAAATGGAGTTTCAAGGAGTTGGACCACCTACATACGGACCACATAAATATTGAAGACTACATCAACAAGATAGATGCAATATATATAAAAAAAACTCAAAAGATAAAAGAGAACCAGTGCCAAAATAACTATGAATATAAATTATCCCAATATAAATGAAACCTTAAAAATAAAATTAGAAAAATTGGTACAACGACAACATTTGAATTACTCACCGCTACTGGTCCTTCAATCCTGATCAAGGGAACCTTTGGGAAAACAACAGAACCCTCAGGAATTGCATAAACTTCAACATCAGAGCAGTCAATTTTTGTGAGATATTCAAAGAATTCATCCTAGAGAAGGGAAAGAACATCAGAATTAAAGAGAACAAGCAACTGATGATTTAGCTAACTGACTTTAATTGCAGAGTCAACATTTAATCATAACATGTATTCTTAATATTTTTTTTTACATTTATTCCATTTCTTGCTCTTGCTTGCATACTTTGACTTTTCAGGGTACATCTAAGTTATGCGGACAACACAAAGTTCATGGTGCAAAACTCTTTTGACTCATTCTATTGTTTCAGTTCATATGAAATGGATAGAACCTTTTCCAATTTTTAGAATATACATAGAGTTTTTTTTTGGTGATACATAAAATGAATTAAAGTCTGGTGTGGTTACTTTCTTTCATCTAGAACAGGGTGTAAAAGCTTCCTCGCTTGAATGAAATATGGAATTGTATCATAGTCATATAAGTAAACATTAGTTTCTTATTCCTATCCATCCATGTCTTTTCAACTGGAACAGCATAGAACATTTGAGGCAAAATACAGCAACTCAACAGGAAAGTAACCCATTGTTATCATTCTCTAACTGATTGGCTTGTCTATTAAAATACTGAATTTTCAAAATTATAATAGCCTGAACAACAATAAGATGCACAAATGAAGTATATAAACTTTAGTAAAAAGAGATTTTTTTTACCAAAAACTCAGGAATGAACTATATGCTTTATCAACAAATTTAGAAAGTTGGTAAGCAAATAAACATAAGTTACAATAAACTTTTATCAAAAACTCATCTTTCTATGTACGTGAATGATCTGGAAGTGGGAACAAAAATCATGGAGAAAGAAGGATTCATTCAGAAGACCTTGTCAGCAAGTTATTCGTCAAGGTAAATGTCTTACCATAGAGTTAGTTAGCAACTTTTGGGTAATGACAACTACAAATATGGCAGGAGAGCAAGCATAAAACAATAAAGGATCTTTCTCATGCTTATTGATGTTAAAATGACTCAGTTCTAGCAGCATTGAAGATATGAGGTTAAGACTTGTGACTGAGGAATATTATACTAAGGTTTTCATAAAAATTACCATCTGAAATTGACAATAAAAAATTCAAGTTAAATTTTGTTTAGCCATATAACAAAATCAAATTGATGAGGGTAGCCCTTTGGAATGCTATTCTAGGATATTTACTTACTATTGGTTGCTTGTATTATCTCCTCTGTAACTTCCACAAGCTTTTTTGGATGGTCTTACATTGGTTAAGGATCTGACAATTATAGCTTCTATGTGATACATGAATATGTTTGGTATATCACAATTATGAATCAAGACTTACTCATGTTGTGATGCAAATTCAGTTAAAAAATTAAGTAGAACCATAAGATTGTGATGTAAAGCCTTACTTGAAAGTAGGGAAAAATACAAGTGTGAATTAAGAAATAAGTTATTGGAGTCTGAAGGATCTATAATTTATAACTAGTAAAGTAAGAATATATTATTAAAAAAACAATTGAACAGGAAAAATGACAAGTAAATCCAATTTATATGTTAATGAAGAGGGACTTTTTTGTCCAGAATGATTCCTATGTAATAATAGCACTAACCCCAAATTTTTCTTGAGGAAAAAGGTTCCTGTATGAGAGGAAAAATATATAATTTGATCAAAGAAGTGATTGCATAAAAAAGTGATCCCCAATAAACAGAATATTCTAGAGTATGTTAGACAACACCGAGACTTTGATGGGACTTTCAAGCATAGAGTGACATGATGATATTTATTGTCCTGGATAAGTTCATCCACTATTCAACAAAAAATTCCGTAGCATATTCTTAAAGTTTGTTAGTTATTCACTGTGATTGCTAGTTCCATCTTACTCGTCTCTACATCAGAACTTAACATCTCAAGTACAAAATCTCTTAATCAACAATTAGAATTGTTCCATAATATTGTATAAAAATTTGCAAAAGGATACTCCAAAGTTTACAAACATTAGCTCATCTCACCTTAATATTTAATAGTCCATAAAGAACATTCAATATATCTTCCAGTTGACTGGATTAGTTTTAGGATGACAAGGTGCATAGTCCCATTTGCTTTTAAGCCTCAAAAACCAACACATTCTTGTTAGAAAAAGGAAAATTCATGAGGCATGCAGATCACCCAGTGTAGAAATACAAGCCTGAGTCAATATGCCAGCTCTACCTTTAACATATATCCTAGTCATTTTGTTGATAATTCTGATCAGAGAAGTTGCTTGTTCTAAGGCATGACCAAATTATTGCCTTTATGTAACTACTCAAAAACGATTCAAAGGAAACTGAAACTTAAGAAAGTATACTTCAAGCAACTAACTGGCATGTTGTACCTCACAATTGGGCATAACTGAACGCATGAAAGAGATATCATTCTCCTTAAAATGAAAGTTAGCAATGAGACGAATGCATTCTTCTAGACCAGCAAAGACTGTGTATTCGCCACCAAAGGGATTTTTACGGAAATATAGATCAAATCTGCAACAAATTAAATTCATGAAAAGAGATATAACAGTTTAAAAATAACCAGTAAGTTTTATAACCCAAAATAACAGTAAAACTCCCAGATTTGAGCATGAGAATAACAAATTAAAATAATTCCAAGTATGCAATATATACTTCATGAATATAACATTATGAACTAAAGGACCAACAACAAAGATGATGAAAAGGTAAAGTAATTGCACTCATGGCTATGCTCAGTAAAAGAGTTACTTCAAGTTAGTAATTGAGATTATATTATCTAAAGTATGCAAATAATCTTTCAGCTCAAGTTTAGCAGTAACAAAAGGCTGCAATATCTGCCTATCATGGGAAAGTTCTCATTTATCAACACATTTTTCCAATAAAAAAATAGTAAGTTCTTAGTTGAATTATTAAAACATCACAAAAATTACTTTCTGACTCAGATTGTATACTTTCAAATAAACATTTGGCATACAGTATGGAATATTGCTTACATTAATACCCTAAAGATTATGGATGACAAACATGTAGCAATGATAGATTTTGCTCCCCATAGATAATCGGAAGACATTCTCTATACTTTTTTTTTTATCGGTAAGGCATTCTCTATGGTTGAAAATAGCATGATGTTGCTATGGAAAGTAAGAATATTCCAAGTCATATTCTGTTATAGGGAGCGAGCACCTAGAAAATTTCATCCTTTATGTGATATTATGGACTACAGCTTCTTTGGCAAAATGTACACTAAAATAGATTAAAAGGCACTAGATAACAAGAACCTCAGTGACAAATGACAATATTTTATCTCAATTTAACAATGATTTCTTCCTTTTAATGTGTATTGACAACCAATACAAGAAGTACTATTAAATGCTGTCACTAATGTCTTTTAAGTAAGTAAAGCACATAGAGACGTTTATAAGGAGCTAACATATTTTGATTTAAATAGTTATCTTTGTCACCATGGTGTTGAATTTATATAAAATAATGCAGAGTGACATAAACAAGATAACAAGGGAGGCTATTTCAAAGCAGAATTGATGAGAGACACAAAAACAATACGTATAGAGCTTATTTAACTACATTTCAGTGATAGGTTCAAATTAACAATCTCAAACGATCTGATTTAGCAATCCAAACGCCCATACAACTAAATCATCGAGATATGCCATTCTAAACAAAAGCATGCAATTAAATCTCCCCCTGATTTCCAACATGGCAATCAAAACCAGCGTACTGAGTATCGACGAACTCTCTGAGGAACCAGATGTTCAAAGAAACAACACGACAATGAAAACCACGACCGTAATCATCAACCAACTAAGTTAAATCGTCAAAGCGCCAGTTCGTGCGAATTCTTCCGATGAAAAAAAAAACTTCACGCGTCCAACTCATTCTCCTCCGACATCCACCCCGAGCACATCCCGCCAAGCAAATCGGCAAAACTAACGCAGGAGCGGCAATAACAATCCAATATGACAGAGCAAGGGAGTCGGAGCAACTCACACGGCGCGCTCGAGGTGCTTCCCGGCCTTCCAGTAGGCATAAGCCATGGTAAACTGGTACAGGTCGGTGAGAAGCGGCGTGACCATCGGGTTCGTCGCCGCGCGGATCGGCGTCGCCGCCGTCGTCGATCCGTTCGCCTTCGGGATCGTCTCCATGGATCTACCCGTCCACTAGGGTTTTCGGTTCGCCGGAGCGCAGAGGCAAAGGACGATCCAAACTCGTAACTATTATCGGTATCGAATGGGAAGAGGTGCCGTGGGTATTTATAGTTGCATTTTGTTTAATGTATATTTATGAAAAGCAAGGCGGACGGAAGATTCATTGAAAGGGGCGGGTGGACGAGGGAAGGAAAGAATTGGGTGAAGACTGAAGAGCAACGGACGGGGCGAGGCAGGTGGAAGGATTCTCTACGTCGTCCGGGTCAGGATCCTGCCACGAAAGGAGCCTTTAGGATGGTGACGTGTGTCTAGCTTTCGGCTGTGAAGTCGTGAATGTGGTGGGCCCGGCGGTCCACGAGCTACATTGGTGGTTCGTAGCCGCCGGTTGGATTGCTATTTGAAATTATTCGATTTGATTTGGCTCAAGTAAAAATTTAACTTCGACCGTACGATTAAAATTTAACGAATTAGATTCGAGGGCGTACGAACTTTTACATGGAGGTCCTTCGTCTTAAATTTTTTTACAATAAAGAGCCTTCCTTTGCTTTTAAAAAAAAAGTAAAGTTTTTACGGCAATTTGTTGAATTGTGAACTTAGCTTTTAAAAAACAATACATAAATTGTTATATTTTGGAATTTATTAAAGTGTACAATTATTTCCTAAAATACCTCAACGACGTGTTTTATTGAAAAAAAATATTGGACCAAATAATAGATGAATCTGGGATGATCGATCTGATTTCATAAAAAAATTTTATCGGTCACTAAGATAAATCGAGAAACACTCATGATAAACAGTCTAGAAGCTCAACATCTCAAAGTTCATGTCCCATTTAAAAGAAAAATTTTTACAAAATACGTCTTAATTAAAGATCTAACTATGAATATATGAGATAGCGACTAAAAGCTCTCAAGCTCATTATTAGCTAAGTCATCAATAGATCGAGTAATCAACTAAAAATATGTAATTCGTCTAATTATATGATTAAATCCTTTAATAAATAATTAAAATATTTAAAATTCGAATTTAATTATGATATACGGTAAGAGTTTGAAGTCGTCTCAAGAACATTGGTAGTCTGAATATGTTCCCATTAACATTTTTTAATATAATTTATTTTGATAATCGGTAAAAAAGTTGTATATGATTAATTTGATTATCCAGAGATTAATATATTACATAATATCCATAATAAAATAGTGTAAGTATAATTAAATTCTAATCTATTAGATGTAATTTGGATTGTAATGAAACACATTTAGAAAAATAAATAATGGGCATATTTAAATTTTTGAAGAGGCAACCATCTCAATTTAATTTAATATGAATCTAAAAACTCTAATATCATAAAAAGATTTTTTATAAATAGGTTTTAAAAGTTTAAAAAATAAATAAATAAATAAACATGGACTCTGAGGGAGTTTTAGAAGTGCAAGCCTTATTTAATATGAATTTGAGATTTTCTCGAACATATTCTGATTAAAAGATTACAGATCCATTGCAATTGTATGAATATATATTTTGATGACTCTAAAAAATATACTTGAAGTATATGAAAAAACATAAATAGTCTAAGTGACCAATACAATAGTGAACATTTTACATAAATCTAAGGTTTTTAAGATCGATAAATATGTTTTATCAAAAGTATTCAACCACGATTAACCAATTTTAATAGTTTTTCATTGACTAATAATTAACTAAATTAGATAATATCGAATCTGGGACGATTGACTCATTCTTACGTAAGTTTTGGCCGCAAGGATAAATCAAAAAGTGCTCGTGACGAACGGTCCAAAAGTTCAACATGTCACGATTGTACATTCTATTTGGAAGAAAAATGCTTACATAATATTAATTTATCGTAACTAAGGATCAAACCATAAATAATTAATCACAATTACACTATACCATAGCTTCCAAAACTTTTCAATTCCGGAGCTTTTCAATCGACTAATAAGTGGGCAGGTAGTTGTCAAACACGTTTGATAAAAAAAAAAAGTATTTGATGGCCCTCTAATGCTAAAAATTAGATTGTCAATTGCTTTCATCTATAGATGTTTGACTTCGATTAGGTTTGCTAGTTGATTGGAGTCACTTTTAGTCGACTGTTCTCAGTCAACCGATAAAATTAGCCGACTCTCTGGGTGTCTCACTAGCACCTGAAGGGTCATATGTAATTTGTATAATTTTTAAAACTAGGTGGCTATTGAGGTGACTCATCTACGCTAGAAGAGCCGAGTCGGCTTCCAAATTCCAATTATCACTTAAGGAAAAAAATATGAAAAATAAAGAAAAAATAGAATTTAATCCTTTTTATGAATACTTTTAAAAAAAATAAATGTTTGAATGAATATAATGATTAATGAGGTTTTTTAACTTGATTGGTTTAGTCTTAGGAAAATTTTTCATCGATCGTCAGGATAAATTGGGAAGTGTTTATAGTGAACGGTCTAAAAATTTAACGTCTTAAAATTTACATCTCATTTGGAAGAATAATTTTTATATAAATATGTTGTAGCTATTTGCATGAATATGCATGAATATAGAAATTAGAGAGGCTAATTTTAGGTACTCCCCATGAGTCTATGAACCACTTGTGAATCATTATCCACACCTACTAATAAATATGCAAAACAGGAACGGATGGAAAGAGGAAGATAAAAAAGCATCCTTCTCCCTCTCTATACCTTCAAAGAACGAGATAAATTTATCTAAGAAATAAGATGGAATTCCTATACAATTATGCTCAAATCACTTATGATCCCGTCCTAGTTCATGTGTAAGTCGATCGATCAGCGTGACATTTTATGGAGAGGGGGTCACTTCTAAAAAAGGGTTAGATAACTCGGAGTAGTAGGACACGAGGCGGAGCGGAGTGTCACTATCTCGGACTATCTCGGTCGGGATAACAGTTTCATTGACCTTGAGTTCCACCCAGATCAGATGTCCCAGACGGATAGTTGTCGTTTTGTCTTCCTCGGTACCGGCCGATCGGACGATGCCCGAACACACCACGGCTCGGTAGGCCACATACAAGTTGATCGGCATACCGTTGGCCTCGCAACTTAGGGTTCCTGGAAATAATCGATTGACACACTCCTTAAGTGTGCTCTGGCTTGGAAGTTATCGTTGTCTGCAGCAGTACCTACCCTCTGATACCATGCAGATAAAGGTAGTACCAAAGTCGGCACATGTCGGCTTGGACCTGATACCACTCGTGTCCGAATCGCGAATATGTCGCTGACACAGTACATTCCTGACAAACTCTGACAACCCGTACTACGGTGGCCTGCATATGTCGGATGAGACGGCGCCGATCGACGAGTTGACAGTAGTTCTTGATTCTGTCCCCGCACGAGACAAAAAGGAACAGAAGAGAGACAAAGGTTATCGGCTCCTCCGGCTATATAAGGCGTTCCTCCCTTCACATACAGATATGCGTAATACTTTAGCTACAGTAGTTTTCGTCATCGACTCATCTTCTCCATCGGATTCTGATCTGATTGTCGGAGTGTCTTGTCGGGAAACTCTCCTGATGGATTGTTGACGGTCGTCTTTTTTTAGGACAGGCACTCCTTAGCTGGAACAGTTCTCAGCACCACTCCATGATACAATCATCATTCTCCATCGATAAGTTATCCTCATCGTTAAATTGGAAGTCCATTTCATTCTTCGACCGGAGCAATTTATCATGTTGGACTGTCTAAATTTATCTGAATAGTTAATAATTTTTTTTTTATAAAATTGAGTTAGTCATTTTTAAAATTAATAGGTTTGAAGAATAAGATATTTAAATTAACATTAAAGTCTTTTAATATTTAATAAATGAGATGAATATTTTAAAGATTAATTTTTGAATGTTCCTAAATTATTAAAATAAATTACTTTCAGAATTGAAATTCGAACACCAAAATTATTTTTTAAAAAGAATCTTCTTTTAATATTTTTTAGAGTAATAATACGCACAGTGAATACCTCAGTAAAAATTTTGACCGTCATCGACGGCACGTCCAACATCCGATCGTCGATCGGACACTACCGGCGACCTTCGGCCACCGCTCTGAACCAAACTATACCCTGGGGGGCACGGTGAACCCGTCGGGGATCGCCACAATTGCGATCTCGCATCATTGACCGTCGATTTCGATGGGTTCACCGTTGCCGGCGATCCTGACGAGTTCACCGTCCTCCCAAGGTATAGTTTGATTCGGGGCGGCAATCAGAGGCCGTCGGTGGTATCCGATCGACGATCGAACATGTACACATTAATTGCACATCATTCACTATAATTTTCACTCTCTCAAATTCACTCTTCAAATCATTTCCCTATTTTCTAACCCTCCTCAGGAAATTGAAATATATATATATATAGAGAGAGAGAGAGAATCCCAAAGAAAATGGCTGGCACATTCTAATTTCCAAATTCCCTATTTTTCTTGAGTAATGATAGGGAGAGTGAATTTGGGAGAGTGAATGGGAGAGTGAATGACGTGGCAGTTATTGTACACACGTCCGATCGTCGATCGGACACCACCGGCGGCCTCTGATCACCGTCCCGAATCAAACTATGTCCTAAGAAGATCGGTGAACTCATCGGGAATCATCGCAATTATGATCTCGTCGCATTCACCGTCAATCCGGTGAGATCTCAATTACCAGCGATCCTGCCGGGTTCATCATCCCCAAGAATAGTTTGATTCGGGACGGTGATCAGAGCCATCGGTGGTGTCCGATCGGCGATCGGACGTGTACACAT
The DNA here is from genome assembly GCA_024364735.1 of Boesenbergia rotunda. NCBI lineage: Eukaryota > Viridiplantae > Streptophyta > Magnoliopsida > Zingiberales > Zingiberaceae > Boesenbergia > Boesenbergia rotunda. The sequence goes on along the minus strand of JAGFNQ010000379.1, from coordinate 60,340 downwards.
TAACTGGACGTCATTCACTCTCCTAAATTTACTCTCTCAATCATTATTCAAGAAGAATAGGGAATTTGGAAATTAGAATGTGCCAGCCATTTTCTTTGGGAATTCTCTATGAATATATATATATATATATATATATTTCAATTTCCTGAGGACATACTTCGTGTTTTTCGAAAATTATTTTTCCTAAGAACAGAAAGATTGTCTAAGTTTTTTTTCGCAATATAAAGCAAAGTGAGTGATATTATTTAAAAATTAAATATTTATTATACTATTTGTTGTTATAGTAAAAAATGAAATTCACATTCAACGGTGTTATATGATCGGCTTCACGGTTATAGATGTGGAGATAAATCGGAAAAATAATTGATGGGTGGAAATTTTATTTTATTTACTGGAATTCAAATTTTTATTTATTATAATAATATCTATTTGTAATAATCAATTCAATCGGCTATAAAAATTAATATTAAACAAGTAACTGATAAATCTGGCCGATTTCATCGTATGAAATTTTTTTATCAGTTATCAAGATAAATTAAGAAGTGTGATGACAATTAAGAAATCTAATATTCTAGAGTTCGTATATTATTTAGAGGAAAAATTCTTATTAAATACTTCGTAACTGAGGATCGAATCACGGATATCTAAGATAACTATTAGTCATTCTACCGTTGTATCATAGTCCCGGGGGCAAAAAAATGATTAGCGAAGTTTTTCTAACCTCAGACGCCAATTCGATCCCATGAAAATTTTCCACTCGCCACTAGAGTAAATCGGGAAGTGCTCGCGGCGGATATTCCAAAATTTCAGTGTCCTAGGGTTCGTACTCCATTTGAAGGAAAAATTCCTACAAAATACATTATAGTTGAAAATCAAATCGCGTATGCCTAGAATAACGACTAGCCACCTTACCATTGCATCATAGCCATAAGGGCATTAAATTCCCAACTACGATGTATTTTATAAGATTTTATTTTTTTAAATGGAGCTCGAACCTTGGGACACTGAGCTTCTAGATCATTCACAATGAATATTTTCCTGATTTACCTTCGCCACTGATGAAAATTTTGTATGAAATCGAATCAATCATCCAAAATTAAAAAAATCAAGTTAATCGTTTTATTCAATCGGGCCAGAGCACAAACTATTCATATCTAATAAATTAAAATTAGTTGTCTTAGACATTGTAAATTTTATTGATTTTTTTTTAAATAAAGAGTAATGTCGCATAATATTAAATTTATGAATAGTCTGTTACAATCTATTCTCAATTTATTTTGATATTCTCAATTTATTTTTATAATGGATGAGAAATTTGGTATAGGATCAAATTCGTCATTACAAATTTAATGTTCTCCAACCGATTTAATGATATCCAATTAATTAAAAGAGGTTAAGAAAATAGTTAAATATTTATTTTTTTAAAATATTTTTTTATAAAAAAAATGAGTTAATGTAAAGATTTTCATGAGTTCGTCACTATAAAAACGGTCGCGGCAGTCAAGTCGGAGTCAAGAATAGTAGCAAAGATCGAGCTTGTGGGCGAAAGCTGGGGCAGAGAGATGGCGAGAAGGGCGGATGAGGAATACGACTACTTGTTCAAGGTCGTCCTGATCGGCGACTCCGGCGTCGGCAAAACTAATCTAATCTCCCGTTTCATCCGCAACCAGTTCAACCTCGAGTCCAAGTCCACAATCGCCGTCGATTCCTTCATCAAGACCCTCCAGGTATCAATCAGATCTATCGATTTCCATTGGGTTCGACGCTGTCGCGCGATAGATCAGGCATTGATCGTGCAGCACAACTCTGTCTTTGTCATCTCCTGTTTTCCTTTACGGAAACGGCAGATCCGTTTGTCTGGTTGTTCGTCGTGGAAACTATACCTTTAACTGTTGATTTTTTTTCCCCCCATGAAAGACCGTGTTTGTAAGATGAGCATTTCTCCTTGTCTTCTTCCTTGGATATCTCAGATGAATTTCTTTGATCCCTATATTTACTATATTCCTATATCTGGGCTTGTTTGTTTTAGCATTGTCCTGTTGCCCTTTTGCCCTTTTGTACTTACAGAAAATCTATTGAGTATGACAATGAATGCATTTTATGTAATTTCCTTGACTCGGTGATCATGTGGTTTTGATTTAGTTAAGTTCTTTTTAGTTCTTGATAGTTTGCTTCATACTCTGAATAATGATGTATCCAATGATGTCCATGTTATTGCTTTGATATTTTTCTACCAACTATCTCTTGGTTCAGTGATAATGCTAAATCTCGCAACTCGTAAGTTGAACCTAAAAGACTTGACGAATCATTTTTAAAATGCCACCCAGCTGGATGAAAGATTCACATCAGTATGACAATTTGAAAGATGGCATTTTCTTTGTTCGTGCTTCATTTGTCTAATCTGCATTTTTGAGGCTTTTTATTCTTCTTTATCTTTATGATCAGGCTCAAAGATTAGTGATGCAATTTCTTTAATCCTTTGTACTTCCTAGTATAGATAGTTTCTCAGATTGTCCCCATTCTTTTCTTTGTGATAGCTACCTTGATATACTTCTTTCTGTTTACTTTGAGATTGTTCTGCTCAGTATGACAATTTGAAAGATGGCATTTTCTTTGTTCGTGCTTCATTTGTCTAATCTGCATTTTTAGGCTTTTTATTCTTCTTTATCTTTATGATCAGGTTCAAAGATTAGTGATGCAATTTCTTTAATCCTTTGTACTTCCTAGTATAGATAGTTTCTCGGATTGTCCCCATTCTTTTCTTTGTGATAGCTACCTTGATATACTTCTTTCTGTTTACTTTAAGAGATTGTTCTGCAACTACAATTATGCATTTTATTAACACAGCATTAGCCTAACATTCATCTGGGAAATTTCTATTTTGATGCTCAGTTCACAAATACTATTTAATGAAGTATCATTGGATGAGCATAGCCTTTTAAGATCAACCTCTAAACTATCACATAGCTATGTCTTTAAGTAGATTCATTGAGATGTAGTTTTCTGTCTAATTTAGGCTTCTAAACTATGTTCTTAGATGACTTTTACCTAGATTACTTAATTGAACCGTGACCTGGTACATCATAGGCATGCAACATTTTCAATCATTCTGAATGTAGATCTGTTGCTTATTGGCCATTGAGGAATGAGAATAACAGAAAATATTTTGCTTGATGATTTTGAACTCCATGCAGATAAATTAATTATCTCTTATCACAACATTAAAATCTAGTTAATTTTTAGAGTAGCTGGTGAGAGAGAATACACTTTGCTCAGTTATCAGGTTAGTTGCCTCTACTAAAGATGTGTAAATTTTAAGGACAAATAGAGTTGGTTATAATTTTCTGGTTTTGTATCTATTTGTCTACAAGTACAAGAATGGAAAATTGATTTTTTTAAAAAAATGTTTATTAATTTCGAACTATTCTGACTAGTTTTCTTGACAGAATGAAGCATGCAGTAGAATGAACATGTGAGTTCTATGAAGAACAACCACATCACAATCTATAATTTTAGTAGTGTGAGATATTTTTTTTTGAAAGAGATTCCATTATTTTTAAGTCATGAAATACATGGAGAATTAGACTGGGAAAAAGGAAGAAAGAGAAAGGATGGACGAACAGAGAAGGGAGGAAGAGGAAGTGAACCTAATAACAGAATCAGCTATCCTAAATGAGACAAAAAAGTTAAATGCAGTGATTACTTGTGGAAACCCTGCTTTTCCTACTTTCCCTCAAAAATTACAAACAGCATAATATTATTATGATTAGCATCTTGGAGTTCATGCTACTATGAAGTAGCATCTATTAAATACTTAAATCTCAGATTCAGAACATAGGTGTTGAGTTGGAGCTGCATCAGGACTTGCTTCCAGCCATCTAAGGTCTTTGTGCAATTAAGGAATAGATGATCAATGTCCTCAACCTCAGTAGGCAATAAGGTCTTGACTTTGATAAATAAAGAACACTTGTATTTCAGTTGGCTTCAAGTAGCACAACATTCTGGATATCTTTTTCTCTTCCAAAGTTGATCTTCAAAAGTTAAAGTTTCTTAACTTTGACTGTAAATATTTTTCAATTGAATAAAACTTTTTTTTATACCAAACACCAGGAAATATACAAAATCATTTTCCTAGAAACTGTTTCTGAGATTTCCAGGTCAAAGCTCACACATCTTGTTTATATCAGCTAACATGTTGGCTCAGTATCAAGCATCATGACTTTAAGGCATATGTTTCCACGTTTTTGACAAATTTTGTATGATTTCATCTTAAACTTCCCTACCTCGTCTAGGTTGAAGGTCGGATGATAAAGGCTCACATATGGGACACTCCTGCAGGCCAGGAGCGGTACCGAGCAATAACCAGTGCCTACTACCGCGGAGCCCTTGGTGTTGTTCTAGTCTATGATGTGACCAACTCGACAACTTTTGAGAATATCAGTCGGTGGCTCAAGGAACTTCGCGACCATGCTGACTCTAATATCGCGATCATGCTTGTTGGCAACAAGACAGACATAGAGCAGCAGCGTGCAGTAGCCTCTGAAGATGCACACAGCTACGCAGAGAAGGAAGGACTTTCTTTCATAGAGACATCAGCTTTGGATGCTACAAATGTGGAGCGAGCCTTTCAGATGATTCTTGCAGAGATATACCGCGGTATTAGCAAAAAGAACATCCCATCTGATGAGCCTGGGGGTTCAGGTGTTCAAGGAGGACAGGCCATCGATGTTTCAGAATCGGAGTCCAATGGCCCAAAGAAGCACTGCTGTTCAACATAATGGTTTTATGATCTCTTTGTTTCTTAAGGTTTCAAATTTCTCAATGTGGGTTCTCTGTTATCATTTCTTGTGTTTACCTATGATTTCTTTTGAAAATATCTTACGATAAAAATCAAAAGGCCGCTCCAATTGTTACAAATCATCATGAGGTGCTCCATTTTTTTTTAAGTCAAAAGAGTGTCATATCATATGTTTGATCTAAAAAAAAAAAAATCTCTTATCCAAGGTTGTTGTAGCAACTCCGATAGTTATTATAATGTTGCTCTTGACTTTTAGAGTTATTGTAAGGTTGTTGTAGCAACTCCGATAGTTATTATAATGTTGCTCTTGACTTTTAGAGTTATTGTAGAAGTTATGACTAACTGTTATAATTTGTGAAAATTATTCGGTAACTATTGTAATAGGTAGAAGATATATTAAGTAGTTGTTATAACTGATCTATAATGATTTTGATGAAGTTTAAATAATTTTAATTAAGTTGATATTCAGTATTTTAATTATATAATAGGGTTCAATGTTTAAATTTTATAATTTAAGATTTTAAAATTTAAGATTTAACTATAACGTATAGAAATTATTCAATAATTATTACAACGTATAAAAACTATTCGGTAGTTGTTACAGTGTGGAAAATGAATTATTTCAATGTTCATAATTTAAGATTTACGATTCAAAATTTTAAGATTTAAGATTTAGTCATAATATGTAAAAATTATTCCGTAGCTGTTACAATATATAGAAGCTACTCAATAGTTGCTATAATATGGAAAAATAATTATTTCACTAAATCTTAAATTATAAATCATAAATTTTGAATATTATGGTATCAAAATATTTTTTACCAATTTAGTGAAAATTAATTTAAATAGATTAAAATCACTTGAAAATAGTTGTAGCATGTAGTTACTATAATGTGTAAAAGTTACGAAATAGTTGATATATTACTACAATAGTATTATATTGAGTGTAACATTGTAGTAGTTATCTAGTAGTTTTTATGTTGTAGCAACTAGTCCTAAAGACTACAATAGCGTTGGAAGTTGTCCCTGGACTAATTTAGTTGGTAAGTGTATAAGATAATGATTATAGTAGTCAGGGGATCGAAACTCACTTTTGCGAATTCATGTTTATGTACTTGTCAATTTTGATTTCTACCGGGATAATTTACAATAGTATTAGAAGTAAAAATATTCTTGAAATAAAATATATGGTGATTATATGAATTAAAACAAGATTTGATGATTTATTAATTTGGGATACTCTTTTACGATGAGTTGAGGTGATTATTTGAAGTTTGATTTTCATCCCTCTCTTGTATACGTTTGATTTGTCTGTTTTTATTTTTTAAAAAAAAATATGATTTCTGAAAATTGGTATTTGATTTATATTTTCAAAAAAAATCTTATTTTTTGAAAAACTAAAAATTATTTTTAAAAAAATAAGAAAATATGATTTTTAGAAAATGAAAAAAAAACTCAAATCAAAACGCAATTCTCTCCTTTCCATTCATTTATTTTTTCCACTCATTTACTTTTTGTGGGATACATCATGCATGGAATCCGAGTAAACAGAGTGGTCCACTAACAGCCACGCGCGGGTAAACAGTTGGGCACCGACGTGCCGTTCGGGTTCGATAAATTTGACTCCTCCTCAGCCGCATCTGACCGTCCGCGTTGTGACGGTTGAATCTGACGGCTATGACTCATTTGCCTTGGGACTCACCGTTGGGAAAAAACCACACCAACCATGACGGACTAAAATTTAAAATTAATTTTCGTTAATTTACTTTTAACCGCAAAAAAAAAAAAAAAAAAATCTCGAAGCTCATCTGCTGCCGCTGCTCCTTCTTTGGGGTTCGCTTCTTCGCTGTCCCGCTCCCGAATCCCTCGATTTCCAATCCGGAGGAGGACGACAAGAAGCATCCTGTCGACATGGCGATAGAGATCTTGGCGCTTTCCCTCGCTTCTCCTGCCTCCCAGTGTTAGATCAAACCCTTCTTACTCTTCGCGGATGATGTTTTTCCCCCTCGAGTTTTTCCTCCTCCGATGCTTTGTATAACATCTGATAATAAGTTGTATCTAGTTAGGATGGACTGGAATTATGACTTTTCCTGGAGTTACTGAACGTGAATCTCCTGTCGATGTGTAGGGGAAAAAAATGTCGCTTTTTGTTAGGATCCGCTAGCTATTTGTCTTGATTTACTGTGGCGTCACTGGATTTTCAATTTTTTTTGTTTTTGCGTGTGTGTGTGATCCTGCAGGGGAGCGTTTGTCATCATCTTGTCAAGCAAGCACTAGGGGTTTCATAGAGATGGCGAACCTGCACCTCGGTGCTTCAGCTTTGTCTCAGACGATGTCGTTGCCAAAAAAGTAATTTTATCCTCAGACTGTAATTTGCGACGTTCTCTCAAGCTACTGTTCAGTATGTTTTATTCTGTTGTGATTCAAATACATTGATTTCCTTATTTGAAAATTAGTTGTAATAATTACATCTGAATCAGGTAGTGTAACCTAGCTACTATCTTCCTTTTTTTCACAACATAATATTGATATATGTCACCACTTAGCTAATAATATATTTGAAATTTTAATACAAAATCTACATATTCCAACGAAGCAACATATTCTTAGTTCCTTGTATTAATTTAGGTGAGTTTTACACTTTTACTAGTACCCTTTAACTTAGTTGTTTACTTCAAAATAAATTATAGTAATTAGATCGTCAATTGAATAAAAATTTGGCAATTTACAAAAGGGCACATTCAAGTTTCCAAAATACACAAAGAGCATATTAAACTTTGGAGTATATCAAAGGGCACATGCTTTTTCTAAAGTATCTTCAGCCCGACCCACTTCAACAAACCCATTAGTCAAGTCGACGGATCAATATATTGAAAGTGATATTAGTCGACTAATCAATTAATTGAAAGTGATTTCAGTCAACTACCCAATCAATTTAAACTTTAAAGTGACTTAGTCGACCGTGTTTGATTTCAACACCTTTGACTAAAAATGTTTGACGGTCATATAGGGTTTGAAAATGTCAAAAAATGAACATGGATAGAATTAGGAACCCCCAGAAGTGCAATAGTACTCATTTGACATAAATGCTAGGCCTTTAAGGTATCAAACACTTTTAACCAAAAGTGCATCTTAAAGTGATCAAAATTTGAAAAAAAAAATGAATATGAACAAATGCAAGGGAATCCCAAGAGTGCAATGCTCCTATTTGGTCTGAATATGAAGCTTCTAGGGTTGTCAAATACTTTTTGCCAAAGGTGTTCGATGGTGACAAATTGACTAAAATCATATCCAATTAACTGGAGTCACTTATAGTCGACTGGCCAATCGAGTGGTAGTCGTCAAACTACTTTGGTAGAAAGTGTCTGACAACTCAGAGAGAGCTCAAAATCTTGAAAAAAGAGCATTAACATAATTAGGGAAGCCAATGGGTATGACAATGTTTATTTGGTAGGAACTTGAGGCATCTGGATTCATCAAAAACTTTTTCCCTCAAAAGTGCTTGATGATCATAGAGAGCTCAAAATCTTGAGAAATTAGCATTTATATACTTAGGGGAAGCTTAGGTTTGCCATAATGTCCATTTGACACAAATCCAAGGTCTCTAGGGTCATCAAACACTTTTTTTCTAAAAAGCTTTGACGACCCTGTAAGGTTTTAAATCTAGAAAAATAAATATAAGTGAACTCAGGGAACCCCAAGAATGCAATAGCGTTTGGTTGGCATGAATCTAAGCTCTCTTGGGTTGTTAAACACTTTTAGTTAAAAATGTTTGCTTGGCTACATGAATTTAGATCAGTTTACTTGGTTAATCCTCTTTCTCTTAATTTTTCAACTTTTGATAAGATTATGTTAATTAGATAACTGATCATTTTTATTCATTCTTATTTCAATGTTTGTGGAGATAAGTTCATATCAGCATTAATCCTTTAATCTTCCATCATATAACTAATCATTTCATATAACAGGATTAAAATGCCTGCTACATGCTCAAGTCAGATGTTGAACCATCCTGGCTGCCACACTGAACCTCATCGTAGTCCATGCTACATAATGAATGATAGGGTTTCAAAAAACTGTTTATGGAAGCATGATTCATCTTCATCTTTTCATAGGAGATCATTCAAATTATACTCATCATCCTCGGAAGCATTGCTCACCTCTACGTCTCAGGCATCACAGGACACACTTGTTCTGGGCAGTGAAAGAGTAGGAGTTTTGTTGCTCAATCTAGGTGGGCCAGAGACCCTTGATGATGTCCAACCATTCTTGTTTAATCTATTTGCTGACCCGGTATATCAAATTTCACTTTCCATTTCCACCTTTGATGTTCTTCTGTTTGCACATTATGTTGGACTTTCTATGCTTTTACAGAAAGTTATGCAGTTGCAATGCCATAATTTTACTGGAAAAAAATTTCTCAGAAATGCATTTGTCAAACTAATGGTTCAAGAGTACAAAGGCACCAGTGGACTACAGTTACAAACTTCTAATTTACCAATATTTCTATAGTCACTAGCAACAGACTAATTTTTGACTTTTTTTAACCGTGATCATGATAATGTAGTTTTATAGGATTAACTGAAACTCAAGTAAGATTTAGTAAAAAAAAAAAATCCAGGATCCACAACATGATATTTTTCAAACTTTTATCAGGCAGTTATTGGATTTTTATCAGTACAATGTTAACTTTCATGTTTTGTTGTTGTAAATTGTAAGCTATCAATGCCAATTGAAAACGTTACATCTTAACTTTGTTGCTTTTGACTTGTCATTTGGGCCTGATAATGTTGACTACAATATAGGTTTGAGCTATTCTTTCTACTTATGAAATTTTGTTTGTTACTAGCTGGCATTGCATATCCCTGTCGTGTGTTGTATAAAAGATCAGCAATTCTCTGCATTTATGCTTGCACCCGAATACTGAATAAAACTATATCCTAAGAGAGTGCATTGCACTGATTTACTTTAAGTTGCTTGCCTACGCTTTATAGAAACATTGAGAGACAGAACTTCACTGTAAGTAGGTAGAAAGTGAGATTATTTGCCACTGAGATTACATGCAACATGCATTCTGATAACTTTAGTGTAGGCTGACAACCTACTTGGTGTGATTCAATTTGCAGGATATAATTCGGCTTCCTAGAATGTTCCGGTTTCTTCAAAAGCCTTTAGCACAATTCATCTCTGTTGTCAGAGCACCTAAAAGCAAAGAAGGGTATGCTTCTATTGGTGGTGGTTCTCCGCTGAGACAGATAACTGATGCACAGGTAAGTTTCTAAGATTTTGTGTGTGTGTGTGGTGTAAAAATATGGTAACCAAACATTAAAAAAAAAAGGCTCCTTCTCAAAGATTGTGCTTCATTTTTACTTTTTTTGGATTGGCGTTGCATAAAATTCATGTAAATTGAAGCATTCTAGATTCAACAAAATTTTGAAACTGACTGAACTTTTTCCACATACTGGGACCTTTTTCCAGACTTCTAGCGTTATATAGATCATTTTTTATCCTGTTTCCCTTTGCTTTGAGGATGTCTAACAAATTGCTTTCAGTAATTGATGCCTACTGCAAACCTTCAATTTTCCTTCCAAAAATAGTTACAATATTTCTGTTGTCAATTACTACAGACCTAATGTGATTGATCCTTTTTGTGTGAATAAAAAAGGCAAAAGCATTGAGAAAGGCCCTGTGTGACAAGAACATTCCTGCTAAGGTGTATGTAGGAATGCGTTATTGGCATCCATTTACTGAAGAGGCTATCGAACAGGTCAGAAATTATCCATATTTTAGATAAGAATTGAATGGCAAGGAGGAGCCTTATCAATTCATTCTCTTTCATAATGGTTGCTAGAATGTTTGGAATCACAGCATGCTATAATTGTAGATTGAATGGTTTTGGCTCAATACACATTAAGGGCTCCTTTACTCCAAAGGATGGAAAAGTGGAAAAAAATGGGCTCTTCCTTTTGTTACTCTAAAGGATGGAAAAGTGAAAAAAAAAAAACAAATGGGCTCTTCCTTTTGTTACTCTAAAGGATGGAAAAGTGAAAAAAAAAACAAATGGGCTCTTCCTTTTGTTACTCTAAAGGATGGAAAAGTGAAAAAAAAAAACAAATGGGCTCTTCCTTTTGTTTACATCCGTTCAATTTTTCACTTTTTCATCCATCCATTTTTTCATCCTTTGGAGCACATGGACCCTAAATCTATTCTTCCTGGACTGCGACTTCAAATTTACACTTCTGTATCTGTCTTTTTGTTGAAGTGGATTATGTCTGACTTCAGAAATTTTGGTGATATCATGGATGTATAATTTAAATGGTTGCATTAGGCTGGAAATGCTGATCCCGAACCAAGATGAAAATGTTGTTCCTCAATCCATGAATCTTAACTGTTGATGAAATGATGAGTGAATAAAGGGTATTTGCCATCTTTTATTGCATTCTACGTTTTTCTGTTTATTCTACAACAGATGCAGAAAAGTTATTTTGCTGATCCTGAACTATTTATATCTGAAAATCAATTTCTAGTTGCCTAGCAGTTTGTTCAATTTCTGGAAATTTGCATGCATGTTTTCCAAATATAAATTTTTTGCAAAAATTTATTTTCGCTAATCTGGATCTTGTATGGTTGAAAATACACAACATATCATTAAATATTTAATTTGTTTCTTTTGCTGGCAGATTAAAATTGATGGTATCACAAAACTTGTTGTACTTCCTCTATATCCTCAATTCTCCATATCAACTAGTGGTTCAAGTCTTCGTCTATTGGAAAATATATTCAGGTTTAGTCCTAAATATGGCTTCATTGCCCATGCTTAGTTTGGATCAACCTGTAATATTGATTTCTGGTGTCTAGGGAGGATGAATATTTGGTCAATATGCAACATACTGTTATACCTTCTTGGTATCAGCGTGAAGGATATATCAAGGCAATGGCTGATTTAATTGAAAGAGAGTTGCATAAATTTGAATCACCTACAAAGGTATGATTGAATTTTACCCAACTGCATATTCTCTTTCAGTAGTATTCTTTTTGTTCTATTTTTCACATTTTTTTTCCTTGAATGCATATCAAAACTATGCGGTAGTCTTGATGATGCTAACAAGGAAAACAAATTTATTTAATTTTTTAATTATAATTTTGCATGATTCAACAACAATGACTTCAAAATTTATAACTTTCTCCTTTTAAGTTGATGCTGTTCTTTGTGTGTGTGTGTGTCCTCTATGTTGTTTTTATTAATTTTCCTTTTCAGACGCCTTGATACAGATTGGGTCTAGCCGTGTAAAGCTTATACAACATGAGTTTTGGGCCTCCACTTAAACTCACTTGGAGTTCCTCACATTAAACTCCCTGAGATCGATGGCAAGCCAAATAGTCATGCAACTGTCTCTTGGAAGTGCTGTGAGGGGAGCCAAAGATAATAGCAAAAAAATTATTGGAAGTGCTGTGTAGGGAAATCATAGTTTGGAGCAAATGACATTAATTAGTCAAATTAATCTATAACATTATTAATGATTAATCAAAAGTAATAATTTTATTAAATTTGCTAACTAAATTTATGAATTAAATTATATTAAATTATGATTTTAATTAATAGATTAAATATATAAATATATATATATATATATATAGTTTAAATTCCAAAGCGAAATTAAATATAATTAAGATTTTAAATTTATGTTGAATATTGGTAGCATTTGTGGTTCATCAAATTTATATGCACATGCTTTGGGTCTTTATATATCTTGATTGCTTATTAAGTAAATATTCTTATTTTGTTCTTTCCATATTGTTTTAATTATTTATGAATTGTTTTACCAATTTTGATCCCACAATTCCAATATGGCCAACACATAAAACTATTCTCTTTTCTAATAGCTCAAAATTTTGGGGAGGATGGATTGCAATTCACATTTAGGAGTCATAGATGAATCATAAACAGTTTATATAGGTCAATTCATTTACAGCCCTGAAGATGGATACTTTAAATAGCCTATGCACTAAATGTGATCAGATTGTTGCGCAGTGCATATGAAGTATCTAGGTGCATATGTAGTCATTTCTAAGAGAATATTTTAGCTTTTTTTCAGGAAGCATTTCAGTGTAATATTCCTTCTCAATGTGATTATACTCATCTGCATGTTCAAGACGATCTTGACAATTAAACTGCAAATATTGCACTAAAATTCACTGTTTTTAGTGTATTTTTAGATTTGCATCAAATGCTCATTTCTGTTGATCGACGTTTCTATTTCTATAGTTGAGCTCTTTCTTTTGCTTTAAGATATTTTGCATCTTGAATCCTTGAACTAAAAATGACAGCTGATTACACTGTTTCTGTTGAACTGAAATATCCTGCCTTGGAGCGGTTATTAGGTTATGCTATTTTTTAGTGCTCATGGCGTTCCACTTGCTTACGTGGAAGAAGCTGGGGATCCTTACAAAGCAGAGATGGAGGAATGTGTTGATTTAATTATAGAAGAGCTGGAAAAACGTGGAATCACTAATGGTTACACCCTTGCTTACCAGGTAAAGTTTATAGCCCATAAGATTAAAATGCTTTTAAGTGGTTGTTTATTTGGAACAAATTCTTTCCGTGGCCTCTTTTTCATGTTTATATGCTTGATACATTAGCTTGAGCTACTCAGTTAAGTACATGGGCATAGACAATGCGGTACAAGTTAATCTTTTCTGCTAACACAAGTTCATCCTTTCTTTTGTTTTCAATATTCCTAGAGAGGTAAAAATAAATATACTCTCTTGTTTCTGTAAGTGGGAAAATAAGTATTTTATTGATCTTAATTCAAAGAAACAAATATTATCACTGAGTATATATGGAAGGAAGATAGATGTTACAGTTTGATTTTCTGTTGGATGAAGCAGATTAAGAGCAGAACCCTTTATTTGGAAGAATTACTACTGTTGAACTCTTCATAGGTTATGAAGACATTGTAGGAGATGCTGAGAGGAGATAGAAAAATGGCAGTTTGCAATCTGATGGACAACGAAGGAGAAACCAGGAGTGGCATAGAGGGAGAGGGGCTTGTTAGTATCACAGATCTGAAAAGGGAACTCCAACTGGAGAATCAGGAAGAAGGCGCAGGAAGGCGGGGAAGTGGTAGTTGAGAGAATGTATGAGAAGGCAAGCATAAGGAAACAAGAACATGACAAGCACAAAATAACTATCGTGCTGGTTGAAGAATATGAGAAGAAAGTTGCACTGAGAAAGGAGGTGTTGGTTGTAATCACTACGTTATCGCTGAGGCTCAAGGTATTGCCCTGACTGGGAGAAGCAAATCAAAGAATCTCAAGCTTAAGCTCCAGTGAGGAAGGAGGTGCATAGGAGCATGAGGCATCAAAGACACAGAAAGCATGAGAGGACTTACTACTGAAGCCATTGCAGTCAATATTGAGGGCGGGCGAGGTTGTTGATGGAGAGATGCTTAGAGGTACTGGACCTCAGCGAATGGTGACGATGTTGTTGAGGTGAAGCTGGTGGACAAGTGATTGATTGAAGATGCATCTCTTGATGACTGATCTGATCTGAAATCAGAAACAGAATCTTTAAGGTGAGCTCGCCTTCATGCCTAAAGAACCCCAAAAGAAACATGGCTGTAGGGAGGCCATCGCCATCACCTCAAAATTGGCAGTCTCATCTCAAGAGGCTAACTCTAGAAGTGGGACTTTGTTAGGAAAAAAACATTTTGTATTGATCTAATTATAGAGATACAACTATTACATTATCTTAGGACACAACACAAAACCCTAAAAAACTATCCAATTTCCTGATGATAAAATTGACTGCAGAATGAGTATCTCATCTTAGCATTAAACTGTCAGTTTTCTTATCATTGAATAAGACTTACATTTTTGAAAGGGTTATTTATGAAAACTACAAATTGTCCCTAACTATAACCAACATTCCATTTTCTCAAAGCAGATTGTGTCAAAAATCAGCCCTTAAACCTCCATCTCCCTCTCAGTCATTTTTGTCAAATCTTGACCAAGGGGGAGAAAAGATGTAGGTAATATCCAATCAACATATTTTCAGTTGCTCCCTCACACAGTGTTTTTTCCTTGCCAACTTCATTCTTGGTTCACTCTTCCTCTGCCTTCTTCCTCTGTCCCTCCATTTCTCTTCACCTCTATTACTCACTCCTGTGTTCCTGCTTCTTCCTCCTTTTTATTCACCAACTGAACCCTCAACTCTAGCCTCATCCTTGCATACACTTCAGCCTGCCCTCTCTATTACTATTGATTGATAGGTATCGCCTTAGCCTAGGCACATGTAATCTTAGTGAATAAAATATCTTGATATGATTAACACGCCATTGGCATGCAACCTACTAATGGGAGTAAATGCAGCAACCGAACTGCCAAAAGGTAAAATAGCCGTGCAAATAACACAACCACTAAATTAGCAACATTTATAACGATAACACGCCATAGAGTAATTACCATGAAAAAAAGTCTAAAACTGTGGTAATTGGCTTTAGTCATTTAATTGTTCACTCTCATGAAAGAAATTTTTAGTTCAGAACCAAAATGGACTACATGACAGTTTTGTGATTATTTCTGTAATTACGCTTTTGAAGTGTCATTTTTGTACACCAGTTGAATTGTTTGGAAAGATTTTTCAGTCGACCCCCTTTCATCTGTTATTTATTTATTTGTTTGTTAAATGTCTCCCCTATCCATTTTCTCTGCCTTTTACTCTTAACTTTTCTATTTTCTCTTTTGTTCTCAATTATTTGCTTTGCCTTCCTTTATTCTATTCCTACTACTATCTTCTTACTGTTTATATGTGGATTCAACCTTAGCATTTTCAATCACTTTGTTATTCTGGACATGCCTTGCATAACATTCTATAAGTTGTATGTGTAATCACTGAAGTCTAAGTGTAATTTTGATTTTCGGGATATATGTTCTGGTACTTGCTAGTCATTCAAATTTAGTTAGATCCAAAATGATTTTGACCACAACCACGTAGTATGATGGTTGCAAGAGATGAGCATCTGAAATTATTATGATCTAAAGCAAGTCTTTCATTGTTTATTCTAATAAATAGCTACCAGTAGTTGACATATGATGCCTTCAAAACTTTTCGTTTTGATTGTTTACACCATCTTTCAACTAAGCTTCATTGAATGATTTAATAGAGTCGAGTTGGACCTGTGGAATGGTTGAAACCCTACACTGATGAAACAATAGTTGAGCTTGGGCAAAAAGGAGTAAAAAGTCTTCTAGCTGTTCCTATTAGGTACACTTGCATCTATGTATCATCTATTCATTCTGTGTACCTCAAGAATTTGTTTCTATGAAGATTATGCATGTTTTGATTGGCTTTTGAGCTATCATAAACTTGTTTTATTCTGGCATCCATTGCAGCTTTGTCAGTGAGCATATTGAAACACTAGAAGAAATTGATGTGGAATATAAAGAATTGGCTCTCGAATCAGGCATTGAGAATTGGGGGCGTGTTCCTGCTTTAGGATGTGAGCCTACATTTATTTCAGATCTTGCTGATGCTGTTATCGAAAGTCTTCCTTATGTAGGAGCTATGGCAGCTTCCAGCATTGAGGCTCGACAGGTAACAGTCAACAGTTTAATGATATGCATAAGTTGAAGCTCACTACGAACTGTTCCTTTCTCTATTAGTCTTCATGCTGTCTATTCTTCATTGTCATACATGGATTAAGCCCTTTGGTCAATTTCTTTTTATCTCTGATCTCCCATAACTTCTCACTTTTGTTAATTTAGTTAAGTCTAAACCTTGTTGTAGTTGAAAGAAAACCCATTTACATCGTACCATGTATGACTCTCTAGTGGTAAGACTGAGTCTGTCTGTCACTCCGTGTTGAGGTTTCCATGGTTTTCAATCCATGGAATCAGCAATGCACAAGGTAGTCAAGCAATGGGTCTATGAAACAATCATTCCCTCTTCCATTGTCCGTGATGCTTTTGAGATATCATATTTTGCATAGATGATTCCAGTTCTTAAAATCCTAAACCATTCACAATGCATCATTGATCGGTTAAATCTTACTAAGCTCTGGGCAAATGCAGTCGCTTGTTCCGCTCGGGAGTGTAGAAGAGTTGCTGGCAGCCTACGACTCGAAGCGTGCAGTGCTTCCTCCTCCAATAGCAGTGTGGGAATGGGGTTGGACCCGAAGCGCTGAGACCTGGAATGGCAGAGCAGCCATGCTGGCTGTACTTGCATTGCTGGTACTGGAAATTACTACAGGAGAAGGGTTCTTGCACCAGTGGGGCAAATGAAAACTATTTTGCCTCGTCGAATCCTGGAGATTCAAGCAAATGAGTTGAAGATATATTTGTAACACCCATGTCGGTATCGGATTGTTACCGACCTTGATATGCTAATGGAGGATGTGGAATTCATAGGGAGTTCCAAGTTGGAGCATTAGGGGACTGAATAGAGACTTAACTATGTTTCATATGCTGCCATCTTCGAAGCATGATCTACCCCAAAAAAACTATTATAGATGGGTCTATACAGTATTTGTTGACAGAGGCTTCTTTTCAAGGATTTTATTTCAATCGCTAATTTATTAATAGTCAAGATTAATTTCCTGGAAATCTGTTCAAATTTGATGGGGTGTTCATGTAAGATTGCGAGTTTGTGTTTTGATTCTGAAAAATGATACAAGTTTCTGGCAATGGAAGATGAAATAAATAAGAAAACCTTATAAAAAGAGGGAAGCTGGCCATAGGAATAAAGAAACTTAATAAAGTATATATCTAAAATGTGCATCAAATATTTAAATCATATAAAATTTACATATAACAAAATATATTTTAAAATCTAATGAAACTTAATGAAGCATATGCACAATTGTTTTACAAAATTAAAATTATATATATATATATATATATATATATATATATATTATATTTATTTGCTTCCTACGACCGTGCGCAACCACAGCTGATCGATCACGTGATCGATTAGCAAGGCCTGATCGGCCACCGGGGGTCGGGAGGTCCTAGGATCATCGCTACCCCTGGTTATAGTTTGTTCGGAGGGCGACGAAAGCCAATGGACGTCGCGATGGACACGGCGCTGCCATCGTGCGTGACGATCAGGAAGCCCTAATCGGTCACGCCCCCGTCGCCACGGGTCCCACCGCACGGTCCGCAGATAGCAGTTATATATATAATATATATATATATATATATATATATATATATATATATGAGTGAAGCTTCTTACAGTTCATGAGTCGGCAAAACACATTCTACGTGTGGTAACTGAAACAATATTGAATCTCGACTCAAATAAATTAGAAATAAAAAGTGGTAAATCATTTTGTGAAAAATAACACGAGCATTCTAAAAAAACTATCATATCCGTATAATTGACAAAACAATGCGATCAAGCAAACAGGTGATGTAGAACGAAGCTACACGCATCAGATTGTTTCAGAACAAGGATATTCTCGGAAACAGCAGGTGCTACACGAGCTAATTATGAAGCAGTTTTAAATGAATTAGCTGGAAATAAAAAAGAAAAACAGAATTGACTTATCCTCATCCTCTCCTCTGGGCAAAGATGGATCAGGAGATGTGTTTGTGCCAGGAATCACTCGCTTCCAGATCCCGTAGCCATTAAGAATTCGCCCTCGCATACTAATTCACCACCGACGTATGCCTTCCCTTCCATTTTTGCGATTCCAAAGCGTTTTTGCAATTTGACCAAGGTCATTCTCATGACCAAGGTGTCCCCTGCAATCACAGGCTTCCGGAATCTCACTTTGTCGATTCCAGCAAAGAAGAAATTTTCACGAGAGCCGCCCACTTCAGGTTGCAACATGACTAAGCCTCCAACCTGGGCCATTGCCTGCATCACCATACAGAATTATGATTTACGAGAGGGGCAGACTTTGGATCACTCATTGTACTATAGGAGCGATGTGATCTGAGAGTTCTGTAAATTAATACTTTGGTGTGAATACACCAAGAATTAAGATTAGTAGTGGTAGACTTCACAGTCGCATATGCTTTATTATATTCTTCTTTAAGTAAAACAAGTCAAGTTACAGTATAAACATAAAGCATAACTTCGATACAAAATATTGTTCATCAGGTCGTTTCACCAAATAACTGAGACTTAAAATTTGTCAATTTCATATTTTTGGTAGTTAAGTTTACTCTCATGTTTGAGTGCACTAGAATCAACTAGTATCAATACAGCTTTGCATAGCTAAATTGAGATATTATTAGTAAGTAGCTTTTGGCACTCAACAGAACAGAAAAAGTCAGTGCAACAAAATTAGATTGGGATCATTCTGGTTATTTTTGAATTTCAAGTTTGCAGATTACTTACTTTGTTTTAGGCAAGCATTTATGCACACTTCATTTATCTAAATTCGAACCTAATAACCAATATTTAATTTCATTGAACCACAAAAAGAAAGCAACCTTTCTCTTCCACCATCATTGAAAGATGATGACAATAATTGATAGAGATTGTAATTGCATGGCTTAACATATATTGACTCAAACTGAATGTTTGAAATAATTTGGTAATTGGTAGACTCAATCCAACATGACAGCCTAGTTAGTCCAGTAGTAGTATTGGCCTATTTGTGTTCGTTTACAGTCTAGATAAGTCTACTACGACCTAGTCGAGCTTAAGCAATTTATCCATCTAATTCGGCCCTACCGAGTAAATCCCTGCAAGTAAAATTTTCTCATGGGGCTCCAATACAACAATTGGCTGTTAAAGGGTAACCTTGTAAGAGAATCTTTACAGGAAAGAATTAGCTACTATGATCGTTTCTCTTTGCACCTAGGTCAGTAAAATTATCAACTTTCATCAGTTTGCGACCTTGTTTTCGAGGATAACCATAAGTCGGTAAGTGAGTAAATAAGAAAGTTACAATGGACAATCTAAAAGATTGAACTATCAAGAAGAGGCCTATTATACTTATAAGGTGGCTAAAATGACAATGGGAAAGTAACTTCAAATATTAAAGTAGAAATAATTTCAACTATTGGTGGATAACTCTGCTTAAGGATCGCTAAATTTCTCCAAATTGAGAAATTTTTGTTCTGTGCGTTCCTTTTCCTTCCAGATCTTATCCTGTCTAATTACAGAGAAAGCCCTGCTTCAGTGTGATTAAAAAGTAGGTCTATAACCTGAGAATACTTTTTTGAATTTTTTAAAAATTGTATCCGTAGATTCCACACGTTTATCAAGAATAATCATACGTTCGAGAGAAAAGAAAGCAATAATGGCATGATAAAGTAGATACCTCGACCATGAGAACCCCAGGCATTATCGGGCGCTCGGGGAAGTGTCCAGGGAAGAAATTATCGTTGATGGTGACATTCTTAATCCCAACAGCCGTAACTCCGGGCGTGTATTCGATTACTCTATCAACCAATAGAAATGGAAACCTACAAAACATCCATTCGTCAAATCTTCCCGAGTAACCTACTCATAGATCAAAATTTCGGCTGCAAAAACATTCTCACCGATGAGGCAAGATATTTCGGATCTGATTTATGTCCATGACGGCGGGAAAAGGCGGAAACCCTTCAAAGAAAATCGGCAACAAAAATATCAGAAACTTCGACCGTAAGTGTCATCGATCTCTGAGAGATAAAAAAAATAATACGAAAGAAACGAACTCTTCTCGATAGGAACATCAACTTCGGTCGTCACCGTGCCGTCAACGGAGCATCGCGTGACGAGCCTGCTCTTCGCGAAACCCGCTACGGGAGCTCGAAGCTTGAGGCTCGGAGGGCAAAGGCGCTCTGGGAGGGGGGCGCAGGGGCGGCGAAGGGACGGAGGAGGCGCGGAGACGAAGGATCTGGTGGCCATGCCCGCAGAGGCTTCCGTCGAGACTGTGAGCGAGCAGAGATTTGAGACAGCGAACGGGAGCAGCTATCGTAGCAGTCGATTTTATCAAGATTCGTGGACGGCTAGATTAAATAAACTATTAACGTAGGTCCCGCCTACAGACGGCATCCGGACCGTCCAAGTGTGGAGGCGGACGCAACGAGGCCGGACGCAAGATATGTTTTAAAAATACGAACCGGTCGAACTAGACTCGGTCTGGACCCAACAAACCAAATACAACCCGATAAAGAAAAGAATAAATAACAATGAAATTTGATGGGCTCTCATACTGATTCAGATAAAATATATTTGAGATGTTCGAGGGAGGAAAAGTAACTGAATTCTAAAATAAATTTCAAAGAATGAATCTTCTCTGAGCTAGAGTTTCACATTGAATAGATTGTGATGCATCAACAATTTCCTAACAGCAGGACATGAACCAAAACATTTGATCAATAACATGGTGCGAATACTTGATAGCAGAAAATTTCCTATTTCATTACTAAACCAATATCATTAACAATGATACTTCTATTTGATCTCTCTAGCTAATACAACGCGAATAAGCTAAAAAAAAATGTGCAATGGCCAATGGATGTGCTCAAAATTGGAGGGATCTTGGCCATGGGCATATAAATTATGGCACTAATTAATGTTTTTTTCATAGCGCGAAAGCTAAATGAGTCACGAATTGGATCGTTTCAGGTAAACCATAATTCCAACGCTAGCGAGCACCACAGTTCCTGTTAAAATTCCCCATTGGAGAGTAGTCAAGCTTCCTCTTTGGGCTTCTGTCAAATCTGGTTTTGTAGCTTCCTTCCTCATTCCTGGGTCATCAATGTGTAGCCTCAGAGCCTGAAATGCCGCGAGGAAGATTAGAACCTATAGGGGCCTGCTGAATTGAACATCTAGATGTGGTACATAGCAAAAATCTACAAAAATATGATTCAAAGAGAGTTTTATTTAAATATGATTTAATTATAAAGTTAACTTTTAACATTCTGGTAGCATACAAAAAATTATTTGGTCACCATAATAGCCTACAACTCCATATGGACATATCACTAATTAGCACACTGACACAGGAATTGGATGGACTGCTCTAAAACCTTCTTTGATTTATATGGTATGTGCACATAGGAGCATTTACTTGGAGAAAATTGATAGAAAATAATGCCCGGCATCAATGAATGGTGAGAATACAACGAAAAGAGTACCTTCTGTCCTGCTGACCGGGCATGATTGATAGCTGCAACAAGATCATCATCTGTAGTGAGAAGAACCTTGTCGCCTTCATCATCTTCATACTGCATAGCACCAGTCACGGTTTAACCATCGAACTACACTACTTTATGCAATAACACCACACAAATGCATACAAGAATTATGATCTCACCAAAAGTTGAACTTTGTCGATGTCATGATCAAGTCCTATCCTCTGCATTGTAGAAGATACAAGTTCATCCAAATTCTCAGTGTCTACAAGAAAGGTTGAGACCTTAGGAACTAGTAGAAATCAATTGAAGCTCTGTCAAACAGAAATGGTTCTTGTGACATTATCTCATACTGACCACAACAAAATCTGTGTATATGCCCCTTTCGATCTTCAAGTTTGAAAGAAAATGAGTTTCCAGCATGAGGGGGATACTTGTACTTCCCACTTTCAGTATACTCAGATGTCATCAATGTTGACAATTCACTACAAAAAAACATAAAAGTTCATAAATAGATGTTTAGCAAGAAAAATATAACAACAAAAAGATGCTAAAACATGCCTATGTGTATCAAACTCTTCATCTGAAGGCTCTAACGCGAGAGCAGAATCCCAAAAGTTCTGCATCATTGTATTTGCCATGTCACTGGCAGCTTCAGCACCTCCATCAACCTTCATAAATGAAATGGCCAAGGATGCACTCAAATGAACCAAAATTGAATATAATAAACAAGAAATAGCTCTGTGATCAAATTCTGCATGTAAAAAAACCATCAAGAAAAACCAAGGAGGAATTTGTGTGTTAATGCCATGTTATTTAATAATATCTTGTGGAATTAGGTTGTCTATCAGAATAATATCCTGTTAGAATATTCTGTATAGTTGAATATACTGTGCAGGTAGTATATTCTACACAATGGTTGTACATTTGTTACCCTTATTTCCTTTGCTATTAGTTAAACTCACCTCTTTTACAATTGCATTTGCCCTACATATTTAAGCTTGTACATATATATGGGAGAGATCGAAATCAGCTCATCTGTTTGTTCAAGGTATCAAATCAAGTTCCATTCAAGTTCAAGAGATTTCTTCTTAATTTTTCCTGGAATTGCTACCTTTCTGATGCCAAAGTAGTGTAAAAAATTTCCCTTTTTTGAGCCTTCATTCCCAATCAATTATTTCTTGTTTGTTTCATATGCTATTCTGCAAAGCACGTGATCTGGAGAAATCACAATTTTTTGACAACACCACAACATTTCTGTAGCGCCCAAACTCCATTGTGTGTAGATGACAATGATCTCTAGAATTAGAATGCAGTTGGATGGAAAAATTATTGACAGTTGGTCTAAATTTTTAGTAAAAAAATGAGAAAGATAGCTAAGTATTCCTAGTCATGACTTGTCAGTTGGTGGTCTCAGTTTTTTACCGTCAAAATATATCAAACCAGCACGAGTAAATATACTGTGCAGTTTGTGCCTACATATTTTATCTGGTACCGCTCAAGACAAAATCTATCTTGAATGGTAAAATGTAGAACCTGTAAATAATTGAAGATTCTCTTCCTATGACTTGTCCTTCAATTTTACTTTTCAACCATCAAAAGAAGATGGAACACCACAGAGAGGAAGAACCAACCGGAGCACCCACAGTAATAAAGAAGAGTAATGTCAAAGTTAAAAAAAGCAAAAAAAGGGATAGAGAAGAAAACAAAGATGAAACTACGTCTTGTACCTGTTGCTTGTTCTAATTTTAATTATGTTAATGGAAGTCCAATTTTTTTTTAATCCACTAGAGCATTGTGATTACAAGAGAGCTCTGCAAATTTGATAGAACCAGCAAAAACACAACACCATGATACTCAAATTTTTGATTGGAGATTAAAAGTACAACCAATTGTTTCTCTTGTCCAAGATGAAATTGAATTTACCATTTCATGTTCAAAGAGCAACGGGAAATCTTTTTTATTATGTAACTGCACGTATAAAAGCATATTAAATACCATGGAAATGGCTGCATGTGTTAATTGCAGAACATCCAAACAAGCAACAATGTGGCCGTCTGTATTTGAAGATGCAGCAGAAAATCAGTCAAAAGAGTTAACAAATTTCTTTATGGAAAAAAATAAATGATGGATTACCTGTGTCTAGTACTGGAACATGTAAGAACTTTCCATCATGCATAATGTGCAATGCATCAAGAATTGTGGTGTCAAGTGTGGCACATTCAGGGTTCAACGTCATCACCTATAACATGGAAATTAGAGGATGACTCATCATGATAATTGTTAGAATGTAATTCACAAATCCAACATCCTAAAAATTCATAAAGATTTGAAACATTATATAAGAATTTATAGGTTATTGAAATTCAATAGCCATTGGAAATCCCTAAACAACATGAGCTAAAGAACTACAACCTTGAGAACAATATCAACATGATAATGAAGAGTGAAAATTGACATGAACAAATATGTTTATTCAATAGGAAAATTACTAGTAAATTTAACTATACATCAAATAAATTGATTATCAATTGCTTCACAGAATATAAATTGACCATGTTACATAACAATTTGAATCCTTAGAGTGGACCTGTAATGATACAACAAAACTAGAAAATTCCATTGATTTGTCAGGCTAATAGGATCTATTTTTGTCAACTTGCCATGAGTTTCCTCCCCAGGAATCTAGACTTGCTAAGAATCACATTACAAATTCTCAATTCAACTCCATAGCATTAATCCTTATCAATCTAATTTGCAAGTATTTTTTCCTAGATCCAAGCTTCCCAATAATGACTCTTTGTTGACCATTTGCTAGGAATTGCAACTTGACCTGCCAAAACCAACCAACCTAGATCAATACAGCCATACTTCATATTGTTGCACTTGCACCACAAAAAATCTCATATATAAAGCTAATATTCTAAATATCATACCTCTATCAAATTATTATGCTGATGTCTTTATATTTGATTTAATGATGCCTTTCAATCTGATCAATTGTGTATGATATTTGAAAATTTTGAGATAGCTTCCATCCTAACTAAATACACCCAACTCAGGAATTCAGGGTGAAATTGGTTAGCTTCAGAAACCATGGCAGGAACTCCATTGCTACAATCCTAGTGATATATGGAAAAGAAAAAGATAACAGAAAAAGAGATGGTTTATCAAGTTTTGTTTCTCTTTCTATTAATTTTCTTTATGAAATAATCCATCAAGAACGATGAACAGATGAATAGAATAATCATGAACGGATAACCTATGATCAGAAACTGCAATTGTAGAATAGTGATAATATATGTATAGTTCCTAAATACAAGGAGGAAACCTCAATACAAATATTCAAACTATAAGAAAACAGCATGCTTTTAGAGACCTGGCCTGACCTGAAGGGGTCGTTCAAGGCTATAATGCCTAAAAATTATAAAACCCTTGCATAAAAAGGATTTAGGACAAGGAAATTTTATAAAATCAGTTTAGCATAGACTACCTTTTCAACAGGAGTCAGTTCAGGTGAAAGATTTTGAGCAACTACTCGCATAAGCACATCCTTTGAGCTGCAACAAAATAAATTTAGCAAGAGCATAAAATAATTCTTATCAAGCAATCGGAGTCAAAAATAAATAAATAATAAAATTTAAAAAATCACAATGAACAACATACGTTAGAATTCCATGAACACTATTTCCTGTTGCTATAATCACAGAGTTAACTCGAAACTCACGCATCTTTTTTGTAGCAACAGAGACAGGATCCGAGGGAGATACCAACACAACTCTGCAGATAGGTTTTCAAAAGGTCAATCATAATAGCATTGATACAAGGATAGCATCAAAACTAAAACATATAGACATACTTTGAATGTTCTGTCACAATAGTTGATAGAGTTGGCTTAAACATTCTTTCTCGGAGGGTTTCAATGAAAGCGTAAGGCACTGCATCAAGGGAATGAATAATAAATAACTTAAATTCTCAAAAAGCCTAAACAGCCATAAAAGTGTCACGTAAGAACAAACATGCACTAAGTACATCTCCAATGAAGCAATACTTTTTTTAAAAAAAAAAGGGGACAACTTGGTGCATGAAGCTCCCGCCATGCGGGGTCCCAAGGAAGACTCTATTGTACGTAGTCTTACCCTACTTTGTAAGAGGTTGTTTCCAGGACTCGAACCAATGACCTTTTAGTTCACAAGGCGGCAACTTTACCATTGTGCCAAGGCTCCCCTTCTAATGAATGTAATACTTTTACAGAGGATAAAGAAGCTTTACTATCAATGTCATCATCATCATCAAGTCATGTCAATTCCAACATTTTGGAGGGTAATCAAGCGAAACTTAAAAAGCTAATAATAAAAATGTATCATAAAGAAGCTTATAAACTAACTAGATTTTTTTTTCATGCATCATTCAGAAGCACTATCATTAGGCTGAACAAGGTATGTGTTAATCATTTAAAATGATATCCTTTACATAACAAATGACAATATTGGTTAATTTTACATTTTTAACCCTTCATTTGAGTTTATTATATCCTTTACATAACTAATGACAATATTGGTTAATTTTACATTTTTAACCCTTCATTTGATTTTGGTTCGAAAGATTGGACTAACAAGTTAGAATTGCTATTGCAGGAACTCTTAATTCAAGTCATAAGAGCTGTTGACTATAATCGCAAGACAATGCTTATCAAAAAAGAACTGAAATTAAACAATGCCATTAAAACACAAGAACCAATTTATTCTTCTTTTGACACGCATGTCCCTCTACCTTCATCTCCTTTTTGGATACATGCATTTCTAACGTAACTAAAAACATACTGACTTGAATCCAACTAACACAAACACAAGCTAAATCCGGTATATGTTAAGGACAAATTGGGTTGTAAAACAATGAGAGGAAGGAATTCATAGAGCTAGGTGAAAGTTCCTTACATACCCTACTAGCATGCTACATTTGTAGTCTATAATTCAAAATTGTAAAAGGAATATGAATCAAAATCATGTCCCTATCAACATTAGTACACATTTCTAGTTTATGATTCCAAATGGTAAAACTGTACGAGGAATTTGAAACCAAATGATGTCTCAACTAATCTGCTTAAGTTTTTTCATTAACCATGTAGATTTCAATCCTCATCTCTTATGATGAGTGAAAATGTTGAGGAGCAATTCAGCATATCCACATGCTGCAAATAACAACACCAGAGGACCCTAATCAAGTAGTGTCCTGTATAAACCTGACAAGTTGTTTCCCCATTGACGTTCGACTCCCTCGACTGCAGCTGCAATAGCACTACCTTGTTCAGCAGATTTTTCCATTTTTGATATAGCATCATACATGCATTTTGTAATATCCAGCATGGCAATAACTTCACCATTTTCTACTACAGGAAGATGCCTAAATTTTCCTGCAAAAGACCAGTTAATGTCAAGAAGAATTAGAAATGTTGTAATTACAAAAAATATAGTGCCTAAGAAAAGATCAGAGCACCAGCAAACTTTATTAAGATAATATGGTCTAGAAACATCAATGCTCCTACTAGGAAGTCTCTTCTCTGGTAAATGTGTATATCGCATAATCAAGATCTAAACTTTCCAATTCTAAAGTATATCATCGTCTAACAAAGTATGCACTATCAGCTGTAGCACTTCAGGAGTACTTTTTTGCAAATCATAAGTAGGAGCTAATTGCCATGCAAAATCAGAGTAAACAACTCTTCCATAACTTTGAGTTGTTCTATAAACCATTTAGTCGTGATGGAACACAATAGATGTAGATTTTAGGAGTGAAAATATCAACCCAATTACACTTATGCAAACGATGAGCTTAGATTTAGAAAAGCTGAAACGGACCGTTATAATAATAATTTTAGTGGGTGTCATTCATACACTTCTAGGAAATATCATGTACACAAATCATCATTGTTTATCAATATTTTAAATTGGCATGGTGAGAAAAACACCCAAACTTCCACCATATACACAATAGATGTAGATTTTAGGACTGAAGATATCAACCCAATTATACTTATGCGGACGGTGAGCTTAGATTTCGAATTCTAATAATTGTAGTGGGTGTCATTCATACATTTATAGGAAATAACATGTATACAAATTCACTACTATATTATCTCATGTTTAGAGAAGAATTAAAATATTTTCCCAAAAATAATAATTGTTGTAAGTCTGGCTATGTTAGGATGCATGCCCCTTGTTTTTACAGAAGAATATATCTTAACGTACTTTTGAATTAGTTAGATGGCATTGAAAATTATTTTTATCGGCATAACATAACCTCCATTAAAGTAGTTCAATTTGTCAAATTCACACTTCGACTCATGTTGTGTAGAGTGGAAGGCGCATTCCTTCAACCACAATCAATGGTATCTATGCTCATTTACTTGATGTAAGAATTCAGGTTTCGTCCTAGCCATTTATAACATAAAATCATGACAAAAAAAGATTATCATAAAAGTACGGGCATGATGCTTTCAGTTCTAACCGTTCAGAATGTGAAGGAAGCATTATCTATGAGCAAATAAATGTGAAGGCGCAATGATTCATGAATAAGCTAACCTAGGACCATTTTTTGCAGAGCTTCAATTGCAAGGGTATCAGACATTACAAAATTTGGGTTTCTAGTCATTATCTTTGACGCAGGTGTCTGCTGCGGCCTCAAACCCTCCGCTATAACCCTTGTGGCAATATCCTACAGAGGCGACAATCAAGCCCAGCACAAACACTTAACCTCATAAACAAATAAGATGGCAGTATCCATAACAAAAGAAATCAACAAAGCCAACCTTGTCGGTAACAATGCCAGAGAGAAGCCCGTTGGCATCCGTCAGGAGCACAGAATCGACCCTACGCGCCCCCATCCTCCTACACGCGTCGGAAACAGTGGTTCCCTCCGGAATAGTCAAAGCTTTCGATAATCTCAGCTTCTTCACAGTCCTTTCCCCACTGTCCCATCCAGACAGAAAGAAATCACTAAAAGAAATCCATAAATAGGCGAACTCGTAAGACGACGAAGAGAAACAATCGTACGGTGCTAGGGTGGCAGAATTCGGCTTGGAGGCGTTCCCGTTTGCATCGGCGGCGGCTGCGGAAGTGGTGCTGCCGTTCTCAAATGGAACTGGTTTCTTCACCGCCGCCGGAGGGCGGCGGGAGGCGAGGCCGCTCCTTCTCGGAAGAGGGGCGGCGTGGGTGCTCATCTTCTCGCTTGATCGGTCGGACTAGAGGACTTGGAGGAGAGAGGATCGAAGTGGAGAACCCTAAGTCGATCGTGATCAAGGGTTCATTCGCGAGCCACTGATAGCGGCATTTGAATATTTCGAACCGTCTTTATTCCAGAAAGCACTAAAGTAAAGTTTTAAGAAAATAATATTTTAAACCAAGCAAAGAGTGTAAATTTCAATTTTTATTTTTATTAATACTATAAAATAGTTTTTAAAAATTAACTTATTGTTCTTTCCATGGGTCTCAAATTATTTGAGCTGTTGGACGTGGACCTACAAAAATCAAATTGAAAATTATTTATTCAACGACAATTAAAATATAAAACTCTAGATTTATTCAGATGAATATATAAAATAAATATTTTAAATGAAAAAATAGATTGATCTTGATAGATATTATAATTATTTTTATAAATAAATAAAAGTAAAAATATTAATTACAAAATGATAAAAATAAATTAATTTATTATAGATATGTCAATATTAAATATTTTTATTTATTATAGATATGTTAATTTTTATATATTTTAATTTTTTTTTTTTTTTTTTTTTTTTTTTTTTTTATATATTTTTAATTTTGTCAAAAAAAAAATGTAATATTTTTTTTTTCTCCTTCTTTTTATCCAAAGGGAAAAAATCAATCCGTCTATTTGGTTCAATGGTATATTACGAACAGTGTTTGATTACGCTATTTATGTATTCATCCATTCCACCCCATTGAGGGAATGAAACCCCAAGCGCCAGCTAGCAGAAGACCCAGCAACCTAGAAGCTGCGAAACTTTCTCCCCACTACAACTCCAAAGCGCTCATCCCAGTACTCACCCTGAACGCAGCTCTTCTCCTCCATAACCTCCACTCTCAATAAATCTGGCCACAAGATTTTGCCTAATCACTGATCGTTCAAATGATTTCTGCAAAAATAGAGATTTCCTTTCCCTTTTTTGCTTCATAATTTCTACTTCACTTTCCTTTCCTTTCTTCTCTTCAATAATTTCTGCTTTTCCTTTTCTGCTTCACTTTGAGGTTTCCTTTCCCTTTCTTTTGCTTCAATAATTTCTGGACGGGAAGAATGTTGATGATTTTGCACAGGTTTTTGTTGATTTCTACATAAACGCAGATTTTGAGTTCTTTATTACTGTCCTAAATTGTAGTTTCTGCAGAATGCAATTTTTGTGATTTCTGAAGTTGTTTCTATGATTTCTGCAGGTTTTTGTATTTCTGCAAAATACTTTTATTTTTAATTAAATAGAATTATATGTATGAATGGATGAATATTAATATATTCATTTTAGCAATCCAACACCATCATGGTAATGGTAATGTTTACATGTCCTAACCAAACAACACTTTGTAATCAATCATACCCATTCCATTCCCCACCTCAATCAACCCATTCTCATTTCCATTCCTCCGTTGAACCAAGCACCCCTATAATTGTTGTTGTAATTGAAAAGGCCAGGCCAATGGTGCTTATTGATGCTTTGGAAGACCAACTAAAAGCGAAGACCGATTCTCACTCGGATGACTCGGTCTGATCAAGATGACCCGGTCTACTATAACTCAGGGGTTAGACTCGGACTCAACTAGGAATCAAGCTCAAGTCACTCGGCTCGGACCAAACCGGGGCTCACAAAGTGTTAGTGTGGTTGCAAAAGGCAGCAAAATTCTCCCTTTGGGGACCCAAGGAGGGTTTATATAGGGGGAGAAAGACCCCCAGAGATGTCCTGTCTCATTAAGGATGAATCAGTTGTCAGACCAAACCCCTAGCAACTTCGGAGACCCTATGAGACTGACATAGCCGCCTGACACCCTGTCTACATCGCCCTTGTCTCTTCTGATTTGCATTAACATTTGGCGGCCCTGTCAAACGGATCTGTCAGGTAATGATTATATCAAAGATCTGCCAGCTTGTCATTGCAAGGGTGGTGCTAGGATCGTGTGGTCGATTTGCCCAGACTGGTGGCCCAACCTGATCGGGTAGGTCTGAATCCTACGTCCGTCCTCATGGAGCAGACGCGGGGCATTTGACTAGGGGTCCCCCGACTTCGGACGGCTGGCATCGGGTGACTGACCCCGAATGCTCGACCTCGGGTGACTGACCCCCGAGTGCCCGACACTCGGGTGACTGACCCGGAATGCCCGACCTCGGGTGACTGACCCCGAATGTCCGGTACTCGGGTGCCCGGCACTCGGGTGACTGGCCCGGAATGCCCGGCCTCGGGTGACTGACCCCGAATGTCCGACACTCGGATGACTGACCCCGAGTGCCCGACACTCGGGTATTAATATTGACTGACCCGAAATGCCCGACCTCGGGTAACTGACCCCGAATGCCCGGCACTCGGGTGGCTGACCCGAGCGCCCGACCTCGAGTGACCGACCTTGAGTCCATTCCTCCGTCTGAACCTAGATCGGGGCTTCACCCTCCATGGCCTTCATTCTTCTAGTCAATCTTCAGGCCAAGCCTATGAGCCTGAGAGCGACCCGACCTCATTTCCCCTCATTATTATTATTATTTGATATGAGATTAAGGGATGAAATGACTCTCAACATATCCATGATAGAGCTCTTTAGATAGGTCAAATGCACATCAAGTCGATTTTCATTGATTCAGCCTCTATTGGATCAGCTCCTATCAGGTCGACTCTTATCGGGTCGTTTATTGTTGTGCCGATTAATTGTATGAACTTGGGCGAAGATATCCAACAATAACCATGAAAAAAAAAGCATTGGAAAGAGGTTAAAAGAGGATCAAGACATACTTTGACTTGGTCCCTCCCATTTTCAAGTGTGATTCGGAAAAAAAAAATTAGAGAGAAAAGATAATAGTGAAGAAAAAAAAAAGTAAAACGTTATCCCCTGTTGTATTCTTTAAAATAGGCATCATTAACTTGTTGGGCGAAGATTATATTAAATAACAATTTAATATTCTATACCTCCTGGATTTGTTATTTGGAATCGAGCAGCAGCAGATGTCTAAGATAACGATCAGTCACTCTACCACTGTACCATAACCCGATGTCTTAATTTTGCATTAAAAATCTTGTTGAAGTTGTAAATTTGATAACTTTATCATCCAACGCATTCCCCATTCAATTTATTCATCAAGCGCAGAATTTATTCAAACAGCGGCAGCACTCGCTCACGAACACGACACCGAATACATCTACCAAATAACAAACTCAGCTTCATAAAACATCACTACTCACGAATCGCCCGCTCTATTCTCATCGATGCACGATCAGTTGGAGGGCACTTTGAATTTTTCAAATCGAGCGCCAGTCTCGTTGTACTCCTTCAGCCCGATCACGCTGTTGAACTCCTCGAACGTGGTGAGCTTGTGGAGGTGGTCTCTGCTCGTCCCTTCCTCCTTCATCACTTTCAGCATGTCGATCAAGGCGCGGGCCGAGGCGTAAACAGCAGTGGTGGAATGCACGATGAGGTGGAAACCCATCTCCTTCAGCTCCTGCGGCGTGTGCAACGGCGTGAACCCACCTTCCAGCATGTTGGCCGCTCGGAAGCTACTCGTGCGCTTGCACACCTCCCGCAGCTCGTCGTCGCTCCGTGGAGCCTCCACGAAGCAAGCATCCGCGCCGGCCTGCGCACAAGACATATCACGGCAGAAGTGGTGAGGGAAAATCCTAATCATGCGCGACGAAGCACAGCTGATCTAGCTAGTACCTCCATGTAGAGGTTAGCCCGCGCGATCGCTTCGTTCAGACCACCGGCAGTTGCACGAGCATCAGTCCGAGCGATGAGAAAGAAATCCGCATCGCCGATCGCTTCTCGAGCAGCTGCTATCTTGGCTGCGTGTTCCTCAGCTGGTATCACCTGAGAATTGTTCGAGATAGTAAGTGTCCATAGAACTCGATCGATAGAATGATGTAGCTGAACAGCAAATTACCTGTTTTCCTTGCATATGTCCTGATATTGTCAAAGGGAGGGGAAACAATGTTAGGTGAGAGATCAGAGAGATCATTGGAGCAGAAACTTAGCTAGATAAATTAGAAAAATCAAAATGTCGATCTCGTACCGCACTTCTTTGGCCAGACTTGGTCCTGGAATTCATGCGAATGTAAGAGAAATAACGAGGTTAGATATAAAGTTGAGGAACAGATATAAGAATGAAGGAAACAGGAATTAAGCATCGCACCTCGAGGAACAATCCACCAGCACCGGTTGCCATTATGTCTCTTACAGTCCTCTGAACGTTGAGAGAATTACCACCTCCTGTATCTGTAACACTCACGCCACCAACATTATTCAACCAAGCGTGTATCAGCGACTAATTAAGATGATGATTGATGCATAACAATAACTAAGAAGGATTGCAAGGAGAGCAGCAGAGCTATTTGAAGGAAACAAGAAGGATGTTCTGTCAAAAAGGGGGGAAAACATAAGAAAAAGGAAAATAGGGAAAATTTCAAGTTCCAGATCCCCAATTCGGTTTTAAGAACTCTGAGAAGTCGATCTCTCTTTTGGTGAAAGACGCCAAAATGAGGGGGAAATATGATTACCGGCATCGACGATGAACACAACGTTCGGAGCCGCCGCGCAAATCGCTCGAGCAGCATCCGCCATCTCCGGCGGCCTACAAATTCACAAATCGAAGAGAAATCGCGAGTGGCAGCGCGGATCGAAGCTCTACCAGATTAGAGAAAGAAAGAAAAAGGAAAGAACAACGAGACGAAGCCAGAGAAGCGGGAGAACATACGTGAGGAGGCCGATGTCGGGCATGCCGAGGCGGGCGGCGGAGACGGCGTAGCCGGAGACGAAGCCGGCCTTGAATCCGGAGCTCTGTAGGACCGAGGCGGAGAGCGCGTCGAAGATCCCGGGCATGAGCACGATGCCGTCCTCCTCTATGAGGCGGTGCATCCGGGTTTTTCTAGATCCAGCGGAGGCCGCCGAAGG
This sequence comes from Boesenbergia rotunda, assembly GCA_024364735.1. Classification (NCBI taxonomy): domain Eukaryota; kingdom Viridiplantae; phylum Streptophyta; class Magnoliopsida; order Zingiberales; family Zingiberaceae; genus Boesenbergia; species Boesenbergia rotunda. The sequence goes on along the minus strand of JAGFNQ010000379.1, from coordinate 26,302 downwards.
CCTCACCGAGACGGTGGCCGTCTGCAAGTTCGCCATCACTCTCGCTTGCTCTGCTTTCTGCTCGGTGTACGGAGAGAGCAGAGCACCGCAGGTGATTTATAGCGAGCGCCGAGGGGCAGAATTGGAATTTAGGATTTTCTATTCATTTTCCTTTTCGGGGGAAAAAATTGGAGAAATGCGTAAAAGAGGCTCACGATTTTAATTATAGCAATTCCCCCCTTCCCCGAGATTTAATAATTTATAATAAACTTTAACTGCGCCTTACAATATTTTTTGAGGCAGCGAAATGTAATTTCGTGAATATTGTCGGGCGCGGGACCCAATGTTGCTGTCCTGTTCCGGTCGCCGTACAAGTAGTCGTCTGACTGTTCTTGTAGCATCGACGACCCTCCCATGTGCAGGCGCAGGCTTTCCTGAGATAAATCACGTGTCCTGCAGAGGGGACCATGCAGAAATACTCGAGTAATGATTGGACAACTGTATGTGGTCCAGCCGATACAGCCAATGGAGACGTGTCTCCGTACGATCGGTGTCTGTACTTGGGCAGTTTTCGTCGAGCGAGACGGCGCTTAGATTTGCTTATCATCTGGGTTGTTGATAAACGATAATTGATAAGCTACTTTCCCTTATTCACAGAGGGATCCAAATTTATCCATACGGATGGAACTGATAATTTATTTATAAATATTGTCATTTAAAAAGACAAAAATCAATATCTGTCAAAATTAATGTCATCTTTTTTACGTACTAATTATAATATCCAGATTAATAATCTTCATAATTTATCTATTCTGTATTAATTTTAAGACGAATTAACGGACACTGAGAATGAGTAAACGGTTTTTTACTATCAAATGATTTCAAACTCCTTTTAAGATCGAATATTTTTTGAAATTTATATTTAGTCCTTTTGTGGCAGATCAAAATTGATAAAATTAATATTTTAAGTTACATTTTTTTAATTTAAATATCTACTCTCCGAATCGAATAATTATGAAATTATCTATTTAGTTTATAAAATTATTTCATCGATTATTGAGATAAATTTAAAAAATATTGATAAATTTTAACAAATGATGCCACATCACACGTCGTTGGGACACCACTCACATATAAGGTGCTTGGTATGGATTTCAAATTTTCATTACATAGGAGAATATCTTATTTTTTAGGATCGTATTATGCCTTGGGACAATTTTACGCTAGGTTTTGTTCATTATGCTAGTGGTAATATGAGTACAAAATGAGAAAGCATAAGATTTTTGTAAATATACTTAATCATAATAAAAAGTGATTACGTTTATCCAAGATGCCTCTCACAATCGGCCTTAGTTGTAAACCCATTAAAATAATGTAAATTATGCACTTAGATGAATTCCAAAAAGGTATTGAGTTCCTTTAGCATGTAATTAATTTTCCACTAATTTATTTAAATTATTATTTTCTTGAAAATAAATTTAATTAATAATATTTTCTAAAATACGTGTATATATATAGAACACATGAAAAATAATGATTAAATTCCAAAATAAAAATGTCATAAAAGTTTTTTAAATCTTAAAAAATGAGCCATGATTAATTTGGACCAGAACTTTTAACTTTGGCAAGTTTTAAGTAGCCGCTAATTATGAAATTTATTTTATATATATATATATATATATATATATATATATATATATATATATATATATATATATATATATATATATATATATAAAAGAATGATCAGGTGCGAATCGTGAGGTGCGGACCATATGCGGATGATTGATCAGGGACTTCCCTGATCGGTCACGCACGGCAAGCGCTGCTCCCGTGTCGATCGGAATCATCGGCGGCATTCGACCGTAGCCCCCAAACAAAACTATAATCCAGGAGGTGAGCGATGAACCCTAGGGGGTACGGTAAACCCGTCGGGGTACGGGTGAACCCGTCGGGACGCTCCCAAACTCCCGGTGGCCGATCAGGTGTTGTGGCGCCGTGGTCTGCACGCGGTCCATAGAGAACGATCCGCAGGAGATCAAAATCTTATATATATATATATATATATATATATATATATATATATATAATATTATTTTCTAAAAAAAGTGTAAATATTATAGAACACAATAGAAACAATGACTAAATTCCAAAAGAAAAATGCCATAAAAGTCCACCATAATTAATTTGGACAACAACATTAAGCCAAGTTGATCTATTTATGTATACATTTTAATATCAAGTTTATTAAACAACAAAAATGAAAAGATAAACAAATTAATATCAAATTATTGACGTGTCAAACCTTTATCCTTATCTTAATTAACCCACTCTCACAATCATTTGATACAAACTAATTCCGTGTTCAACAGCTCCTCCCACACGTATGACAAAATACCATGAAGTATACATTTATAAGAAATTTATTAAATTTATTTTCCCTCTTTAAATCACAAAAAACAAATGGTATTTTTTGATGAATTCACTATTTATCAATTATAAAAGTCTATGATGATTTTTTAATAATGATTATTTTTAAATAAATAGTAAAATTGAGAGTTGAAGGATAAGATAAGCAACTTTAAAGATAAGATAAGTTGGACTTCGTATCGCTGACTTGTGCAAGTGTACCAATTAGACCTTAAATTACGAATTATTTATTTAAATTTTTCAAGGGGTGGATAAGGAGTTTTGAATGATCAATGGAAAATATTTTCGTAAACCAATCAATTATTACAAAAGGACAAAATTAGATTATGTGTCGATGTTATCCTTTCTCATCACTTCTTCCTTCTTTTTTTTTCTCCATTAAAATTTAAACATCTCTTCGATCTCCTTATTATCAAGGAGATACATTGCTTGTAGTTGGATCCACTAGCTTGCGGCGGCGGCTTGAGTCTAGAGAGACTCCAAACATCTCTTTGATCTCCTTATTATGATTTTAAAATCGTTATCCTTGATGTACTAAAAGCTAATGTATGAAATATTATCATCATGAGATCTGAGAGTTAAATCCTAATAAAATTAAGTGTCTGTCCTTCCTTATGTACTAGTCTTTCGTGTTGATTCTGAAATAGATTGACAGGTGCACTGGGACAAACAAATCGTCTTTCACCATCATGCCTTTATAGTTGTTATCGACTTACAAAATCTAAATTCTAATTACTCACAAATAACTTTGATAATGTTGATGAAGAACATGGTCAGAATACATGAAGTTGGAGAAAAATGACTTAATTAGCTTAGTTGAAATCTTTCCCTGTGTCTGAATCACAAACAAATTACTTGTAATCATCAATAAAAATATATATAATGGAATGATCGAATATAATGATTGTAACATGAAGTTTGGAAAACATATAATTTGATAATATCAAATTATTATAGATGAGTTGATATAATAAAATTGGATAGGGAAGGATAAACAGAGATCAGGGAAATTTTGATCATATTTGGGAAAGAATAAGTTACAGAGGAGAAAAAGGAGAGAAGGGTAAAGTTTATCACTAAAAAAAATAAACAAAATGATCAGGTAATTAGAAATGGGTCGTAAAATACCTCAATAAGAGCAGTTTCATAAATTATTCGTACAAACAGTTCAGTTGGTATAACATCTCTTACGGTAATTTTGATCAGAATCGCTTGATCTCAACTACTGGAGGTTGGCTCTCCGCTAGCATCATACACATCCTTCATTCCTTGATCGCTGCAGCATTTGTAGCATCGAGGAACAAGATGTGTGTGGAGGATAATTTCGGGAATATGTTTTTGTTAATCTTGAAATCGTCAAAAATCACCTATTTCTAAGGTAATTGGATTTCCCCCTTTGCTGACGTTCTAGTGATGGGGTAGACATTTTTCGTGGTTTGGAATTAGTCATTACTCAAACCAAATAGAGTTATCAATGCTAACCTTCTAGAGATAATCAAGGTTATCAATAATTATAATCTTAAATCAAACACACCCTTAGAATTTAAGAGCTTGGGTTTACTATGCTAACAATCTTACCGCTTAAACTCCGTACAAACCTTAACCTTTTTTCGATTTGATTTTTTTTTATACTTAACATTATTATCGAACCACTAAACCCTGAAGATAAAATTTTAAACGATATAATCATAAATTTAAAAAAAAATTAAAAAAAACAAATATACTTGGTCTGTATAAGTTTGCGCATCTTTAGCATATATATATATATATATATATATATATATATATATATATATATATATATATATATATAAAAGAAAAAACATATTTGATTTTTGATGTATTTAGGATGAAGGACAAAAGGACACAAAATAAAAAGTTAGAGTTTCGTATTATGGGTTGGAAAATTATTACCATGACCTCTTCTTTTCATTATTGACATTTGGTCGAAGACTAGAAATAAAGTAAAATAAAAAATTAAAAGATAAATCAAATAGGATAGCAAAAATTACTATTGCCTACTGATTTACTTGAACTAATCTAGGGAAAAAATAAATGAATAATAAAATATTGACAAGGATGAAAGAAAAGAAGATGAAAATCTTATCCTCTGTTTTCAATGTTCCGACTACCTCCGATAACAAAGGGAAAAAAACAAACAAAGCTGTCGTTGTTAGAGAGGAAGGAAGACTAGGTTATGATTGGTTGAAGAAATAGGCGGAGCAAAGGGAAAAATTAAAAAGAAAATGATTAATGATATTTTTTTAATCTCGAACGATCGATCTGGTTTCATAAAAATTTTCTACCGACGATCATGAAAAATCGAAAAGTGCTTGTGACGAACGGTCCATAAACCTAACGTTTCAGAATTCGCGCTCTATTTGAAAAAAAAATCTACAAAATATATCATAATTAAGGATCAAATCGTAAATACTTGAATGACAACTAACGACGGGGTACAGAGGGTCGAATTTTTTGTTTAAATAATCCGTTCATTAATTAGGATCAATACCTTTCTTAATATTTTTTTTTAGTACTATTCATATTTTTTTTTAAAGATTGAAATTCATCGGCAATGAGCACGCATAATTTCATTTTTTTTCTAGTGTCCATAATTTCCTATGAATTTAGGTAAATCCGAATCCCATTAAATTATAGTATATCATTATCTTTATCAAATTTTCAAAATTAGTTGGAGAAAATTTTATAGCATACCTTTTATCTTTGAAAAGATTGAAAATCTTGAATTGAATATTATCAGAAGAATTATCTTTCAAATATATTTTATTGGAGTAGGAATTATTTTTTTTTATTACTCATACTCAATTTATAAAAAAAAATTGATAAGTAATTAATTGTTATAAAAAATTCACATATATATGATAAATAATTACACTGATAGAATATGAAACTTACTGACCTCATTTGAGAAATAAAAATACAAATTTTAATTTAGAATTTTTGGCTTCTCTATTCTTCGTTCGGCACGATCTCACCTTTCTAATTAGTTTGTATTCTTAACAATTTATTATTATTTTTTTAATTTTATTTGAGGGAGAAACTGCATTATAAAATTTAAAGGGGGCGGGGAGTTTGGACATTTCTTATATTTTTACTTATTTTTGTATTCTTAATATTTATCGTTTGATGCACGGGAATCTTATACAATTTAAATAACCTATTTAGGGAGTGTTTGGGAGAACTTTTGATTCTTGAAAAGTGATTCTTATAGAGATTATCTTGAAGTCAGTGAGAAGCTAAAGCATGAAGTGTTTGAAAATATAAGTTAAAAGCTGATACAAGGAAAAATTTGAGTGTTTGGTGAATAATTGCTTCCAAGCTTAATTTTTAGTTAAATGACAACAATATCCTTAAACTATATAAATTAATTTTTTTAATTATCTAAATATAATTTTGATACATCATCAATAATATTTTATATATTTATTACTATATTTTGAATATTATATCAAAATTAATTTTTTAAAATAATATATAGTTTAAAAAATATATAATTAATAAAAATATAAATATAAAAAAATGACAAAATTTATAAAAATATTATAAAAAATTATGAATATATAAATTATATAAAAAAATAAAATTTTATTTAAAAGTATGATGACAATTATGTAAAATGATAAATTTATTAAGGGTATAAATGTCTACTTTTAATTCTAGAACTTAAGTAAAAAAGCAGAAGCAGAAAAAAGCATCAAATTCTTGCTTCCAGCTTTTGACTAAAAGTTATAGAAGTTAAAGCAGAATCTGGTATTCACAAACACTCAAAAGTGCTTCTATGTAGCTAGAATCTAAAAAGCAGCTAGCAGAAGCTCTCCCAAACACTCCCTTAGTGATAATATAAGATATAGTATTATTTTTTATAATATAAAATATTAATGGTGATCGTAAGTTTTATATGGGTGGTGGATGTGGACGCAATCTAAAGTTTACTTTGCTTTGATAGGGGTGTGCCAGGGCTGTGCTATAGTGCAACACAAAGGCGACACATGAAAACCCTAGTAGCAAACTAATGTGATGGGTCATCCCTCATATAAAAATTAATTTAATATCAAAGTGGACCAATGACCCAAATATCAGATGTTAAACTGTTAAGAATAGATACTACACTTGATCTTAGCCAAAAGACCGAGAAAGGTTTGAGTTTTTTTACCATTCTTTGTCCATTTTTATAATTGCTCTGTGAGTAATTCGCCTTGGTAACTTCAGATGTGGGACTATCATTTTTCTTTTTAGGATTTGTAATTATATATTTTCTTTTAAATTTGTATTTTTAATTATAAATTTTTTATTTAGAAAATTTATATTCGGTTTAGGCGGGAATCCTAAGCTTCCTGCGAATGCCATGTCTTCATGTAAAACTGTATTTTATAGATATTAATAGATTTGAAGGGATGCATTCAAAATCCGAAGGGGCGGCGACCGTTGTAGGAGTGTAAAAATGAACCTGGCCCATGAATCGATCTAAGTTAATCCAAAAAAAAAAATCAGGATTGAGTTAGAGATTTTCGAGTTTGGGATGTATTCGGGCCGGATTCAATTTGGAGTGTCTCAAGTTGAAATTTTTAGGGTGGGTTTGGATTGATCCAAATTTAAGATTTCGTGATTTTTTTAGGTCAAATTAAATTTTATTTTAAAAATTAAAATATTTTTATGCATATTAATATTAATGTTAGTATGATAATGATTGAATATTGAGGTAAAAATAAAGAATCATAGGAAAAATAGTTCGAAAAACCATTTTAAATCGATTTATTTGGGTCGAATTTAGATTGTGAGGTTCACAATCGTATTTAAAAATTTTAAATTATATTCGAGTTTGAGTCATTAGGATTTAAAAAAAATATATAAAAATTTAATCAACCCAATCCTATCCAACCCATCCGAATGGACACGTCCTTTTGAACTGGGGCAGCTGATCCGGGGAAGAAAAACAAAGAAAACTACTGTTAGAGAAGGATAGTAAAAAATAACTAAGCTAGGAACAAAAATAGGGAGAAGGACAGCAGCAGCACAGCAGCAACAAAAGAAGAAAAAGAAGAAGAAAGAAAGAAAGAAGAAGAAGAAAACAGTGTATAAAGGTTTACGAGTGAAGCAGTGGAAGTTAGATTGTTGATTATTTACCGTGCAACCTTGAGGACTTAGGGCGCTTGTACGACGCCTAAGTCAATCAAGACGTCGCGGATTCATTTCAACAGAAGTTTTTATTTTTTAATTATTTTTTAGGTATATTTAGGGTTTAAAATTCTATAATTTAAAAGTTGAGTTATAATGCATTTAAGTTAATGAGATTTTTCTCTAAGGTTTTGGCTTCCCTCTTAATTTATAATATTAAAGATGAACAAATTTAGATATTTACTGGGTATATTATATATATTTAACGTTTAAAATTTAAAAATTTAGAGGCTGCACCGCGGGTAGAGGCTGCACCGCGGGGCATTAGGGTTTTGGATTACTTGGACGGGCGCGTAGGTCCCGAACCAAACCTAAGTACCTCGGACAGAGGCTGCACCGCGGGGCGTTAGGGTTTTAGATTACTTGGACGGGCGCGTAGGTCCCCAACCAAGCCTAAGTACCCCGGGCAGAGGCTGCACCGCGGGGCATTAGGGTTTTAGATTACTTGGACGGGCGCGTAGGTACTGAACCAAGCCTAAGTATCCCAGGCAGAGGCTGCACCACGGGGCATTAGGGTTTTAGATTACTTGGGCGGGCGCGTAGGTCCCGAACCAAGCCTAACTACCCCCGGGCAAAGGCTGCACCGCAGGGCATTAGAGTTTTAGTTACTGGGTAGCACATTTGTCATTTTGAAAGAAGCATCCCATTTTATTACTTAATTTTGCTGCAAGTGCATAGTGAGACATAGACAGTTGTTCTATGCAAATTGCAAATCTTACCAATACAAGAAGGACCAGGGACCTCAGCCAAACCGAGACCTTCTGAGTTTGTTTCTTTTTCTTTAGCAGCTATTCTTCCAGGCCTCGTGGGTTCTTCCTAGACTCGAACCTGACCTCGCCACTGTAGTACCTTCGAGAAACTAGCTGATCCCCTTAGACTTCCACCACTCGATCGCCCATCGGGAACTTGATCTTCTGGTGGTATACGGAGACCACCGCCTGGAAGGTGTCGAGCGCTGGTCGACCCAGGATGACATTATAGGAGGAAAGCGTGCCCATGATTAAGAAAAGAGTCCTCAAAGTTCTCTCGAGCCTATCGCTGCCCAACGAGAGTGACAAGGTAATCTGCCCCAAGGGCTGTACGCGATATCCCGTGAAGCCAAACAAGAGGGTTGAGACGGGGGTCAGCTCATCCTCGTCTATCTGCATCTGCTCCCATGCCGCTCTGTACAGGATTTTCACGGAACTCTCCGTGTCTACGAAGATGCGCTTTATCTCATAATTAGTGATGCGAGCCACGATCACTATGGCGTCCTCGTGGGGAGCTTCCACTTCTTCAAGGTCGGATGGCCCAAATGAGATAGTCGGGCCCACCACCTGGCTTCGGGTGATCTGGGTGGAGAGTTTTTGAAAGGGATAGGGGCCCGGTCGGGTCCGGTCTAGGGCGGCCCAGATCAAGGAAGACCCCTCTGAGATGCTTGAAGGTCGAGGTCGACCAATCGAGGTCCGCCGTCCCGGGTCGGCCACTCAGGTTGGTCACTCGGGTCAGTCGTCAAGGGTCGGCCGATCGTGGCTCGACACCCGAGGTCGGCCAATCGAGATCAGTCACTAGAGGTCGGCTGCCCGAGGTCGACTCAGCTGAGGTCGGCCATTCGGGGTCAGTCGCCCGAGGTCAACTCATCCAGGGTCCGCCACTCGGGGTTAGCCGCCCGAGGTCAACTCACCCGAGGTCGGCTAATCGAGATCAGTCACTAGAGGTCGACTCGTCCGAGGTCGGCCACTAGGGGTCCTCCGTCCGAGGTCAAGATATCCGAGGTCGGCCACTCGGGATCGGCTGCCCGAGGTCTACCGGTCCCCGAGCGCCTTGAACTCGTCCCAGATGTAGAGGCTCAGGGTCCGAACTTATCCGACCAACCCCAACCACGGGTCAAGGCTCTCACGCTAAGCAGTTAGGGGGCATCCTTCGCAGTAATAATGTATCAGACTTCTAACATAATCATCACCTGACACAACCGCCAGCATTAATGAGGTTCAGGGGAGACAACTTAGACAGGCTGTCAGACGGCTGTGGCAGTCTCACAAAGTCAGTAAAGCTGCTACATGCTCAGTCTGCCAACTGACCATTCCTTAATGAGACATGACAGCTCTGACAAGGCAGAGAGCTTCCCCTCCCCTATATAAACCCCCTTGGGTCTCCACAGAGGGGCTTGCTGCTATTTTGCAACTACACCATCATTTTGTGAGTCCTGTTTTGGTCCGAGCCGAGCCGAGTGATTTGAGCCTGATCCCCATCAAGCCCAAGTCCGACCCCCCCCAAGTTACAACCGACCGGGTCATCTTGGTCAGACCGAGTCATCCGAGTGAGAACCGGTCTTCGCTTCTCGACAGGATCAAATTTGGCGTCGTCTGTGGGAACTCTCGCTTGATCGGAAGCTGAAGATGAGTGACTCTAATCGGATAGTCGTGATGCTTTCACAAGAAGACCTTGATCTGCTAGTAGAAGCCAAGGCGAGGAAATTGGCGGAGTCGCAGCAAGCAGCCACTCGACCCGCTCAGGCGGGCCCAGCTGAGCAGACCACCCGTGTGGGCACTGAAGGAGGGGCTCGTCTGGACCCCAGCCCACATTTCCACCCGGCCTTATTCGACCCAGCTGAGGGGGCCGGGCAGTCCGATCCTCAAGAGGTTTCTTCCAGTCAGAATAGAGCTAACAAGGGGAAGGCTCCCCTCAGTTCGACGCCGGTTATACCTACTGGTTTTCCTTTTTCCAGCCAGGTTTTAGAAGAACCACTTCCTAAACGCTTCCGACTTCTATCCATCGCTGAGTGTGGAGGAGCTACTGACCCGGAAGAGGATCTGAAGAAATTTGAGAACGCCGCGATGCTACATCAGTACTCGGACGGTATTAAGTGCCGGGCCTTCCTGACCACTTTGGCAGGGCCAGCTCAACGATGGTTTGACAGACTCCCTGAAGGGTCGATAAAGAACTTCGCCGACTTCAAAAGACTGTTCCTATAACACTTCGCGAGTAGTAAGAGACATCACAAAACCAGCTTGAACTTGTTCACCATGAAGCAGGGCTCCAAGGAGTCCCTAAAAGCCTATATTAAAAGATTTAATCAAGTTGCATTGGACGTACCCACCGCTACGTCTGAGGTGCTAGTCAGCGCCTTTGCTCAAGGGTTGCAGGAAGGCGAGTTCTTCAAATCTTTGATCCGAAAGCCCCCGAAGGACTTTGAGAGCCTTCTGGGTAAAGCCAGTAAATACGTGGATGTGGAAGAGACACAAGCTGCTAGAAGACCGGAGGCCAGACCTGCGCCCGAGACCCCTCAACACCAGCAGAGGAACATGCCCCCAGGTGGACCTCTCAGAAGCCCCAGAGCTATGGGACATCGACAAGTAGTGGAACGAGGAATAGTTCAGCAGGTGGGCTAGGGTTGCCTCCCCTCCAGGTGGCAACCCTACTGTTCTTTTCATAATAGTCATACCCACGACCTTCAGGAATGCTAGCAGGCTGGCTAGGGTCGAGGTCGCACCGGCCGAGGAAGTCCAAGAGGAGCCCACCAGGGAGGAGGTCGCGGTCGCGGAAGGGCATAGCCGAGCCAGTCCGGGTCCCCCACCCGACCGGCGGCCCCGGCAGCCAGACAGTTGTACTCGACCACCGGTTCCCCTGGACGGGGGAATGCCAGCGAGGAGCAGGCTAATCAACAGAACTCTGTACACGGGTCCATAAACGTCATTTCGGGTGGACCCACCTATGGAGACTCCAACAGAGCTCGGAAGTCGCAGGTCAGACGCCTTGATATCTATCAAGTGGGCTGCAGTGTCGCCCAAGCTCAGGGGCCGCAGATCAGCTTCTGCCCCGCTGACCTACAAGGAGTAGAAGTACCGCACGATGATGCCCTGGTCATCACGGCGATCATAGCCAACTATCAGGTCCATCGCACTATCGTGGACACAGGAAGTTCAGTAAACATCTTATACTTGAAGGCATTTGAACAATTGCAGATTGAAGCTACCGAGCTACAACCTGTGGCCACTCCCCTATTCGGATTCACCGGAAACGAAGTTCAACCGCTCGGCCAGATCAAGCAAGCCATTTCACTGGGAGAAGAGCCTTTGAGAAGAACCAGATGGTCTACCTTTCTGATAGTAGACGCGCCGTCAGCTTATAATGCCATCCTGGGCCGACCAGCCCTGAATGAATTCCGAGCCGTGATATCTACTTTCTATCTGAAGCTCAAGTTCCCAGTGGGTGATCAAATCGGGGAGGTCAGGGGAGATCAGAAGGTAGCACGTCGGTGTTACGTCGATGACGTCAGGGTGGAGGTTAGGAAGGCTAACCGAGCCCCGCCTTACAGTTGTAACATGGTGCAGCCCTCACCTTGGACCGAATTGATAGAAGAAAAGGAGGAGATCCAGCTGCTGCCCGACCGGGAGGAAACTCTGGTGAGGATAGCGCCCGGGTTACAGCCCGACCTCAGGCAACAGTTGATAGAGTGCCTGACCCAGAACCAGGATGTGTTCGCCTGGTCCCAACAGGATTTAAAAGGGGTCAGGCCCGAAGTCATGGAGCACAAGCTGCACACTTACCCTGACGCTCGACTTGTGAAGCAAAGAAAAAGAGATTTCAATCCTGACAGAACAAGATCATCCAGGTCGAGGTGGAAAGATTGTTGCAAGCAGGACATATCCGAGAGGTACAGTTCCCTGCTTGGCTGGCTAATGTGGTATTGGCCTCCAAGCCAGGGGCAAATGGAGAGTCTACATTGATTTCAGAGATCCTAACAAAGTCTGCCCCAAGGATTGCTACCCACTTCTCAGAATTGACCAGATGATAGACTCTACGCAGGAAGTGAGCTTATCTGCATGTTCGACGCGTATCAGGGGTACCACAAGGTCCACTTGTTCCCGGATGATCAGGAGAAGGTCAGTTTTGTCACAGCTGAGGTACCTATTGCTACACGGTTATGCCCTTCGGACTCAAGAATGTCGGGGCAACTTATCAAAGATTGATGAACAAGGTTTTAAAGGAGTAGCTCGGGAGAAACGTAGAAGTGTATGTGGACGATATTCTCATCAATTCACGCCGAGCTGCCGACCTTATAGCGGACGTGCGGGAGACCTGCTGCACTCTCCGCAGGTATGGCCTTAAATTCAACCCGTCCAAATACTTGTTTGGAGCTAAAAGCGGGAAATTCCTGGGCTACATCCTGACCGAACGGGGGATAAAAGCCAACCCCGGGAAGGTAAAAACCCTACTGGACATGCCTCCACCCAAGAACCTGAAGGAAGCTCAGCGCCTGACCGGGAGGATAACAACCCTCTCCCGATTTATATCTCGGTCGGCGGACAGGAGTCTGCCCTTCTTCAAGATCCTGCGCAAGGCAACCATGTTCCAGTGGGACGCTGAGTGCGATAGGGCTTTTGAAGAGCTGAAGACTTACTTGGTCAGCCTGCCGGTACTAGCTAAACCTGAAGATGGAGAGCCCTTGTATGTCTATTTATCTGCTACTGAGGGAGCGGTGAGCGCTGTACTTGTAACCCAGAAGGAGACCGAGCAACAGCCGGTCTACTTCTTTGGGCACCTACTCAAGGAAGTCGAGTGTAGGTATACCACACTCGAGAAATTAGCTTATGTGCTTGTATTGATGGTGCGACGTTTGCGCCCTTACTTCTTGGCTCATCCTATTCGAGTACTGACTAACAGTACACTCGGGAAGGTTCTAGTCAACCCGAAAATCTCAGGTCGGATGGTTAAGTGGACCACTGAACTGAGCGAGTACGATATTCAATTTCAACCACGAACTGCGATTAAAGCCCAGGCACTGGCCGATTTCCTCAGCGAACTCCACAAGGAAGAAGAAGAAGAAACATGGAAGATCTATGTAGATGGGTCAGCCACTCGGGCAGGCAGTGACGTGGGAGTCTTATTGCTGTCCCCTAAGGGCGACCAGCTTCATTTGGTTGTACGCTTGGATTATCAGGCTACCAACAATCAAGCAGAGTATGAAGCCCTCTTAGCAGGCCTGCAGACAACAAAGCATGTAGGGGCCACTCGGGTCGTCTTGCACTCGGACTCTCAGCTGGTGACTCGGCTGGCGACAGGGCAGTTTGAGATCAACGATGAAAAATTACAAGTTTATGTGGAGGCTTACAAGCAACTGTGAGCAGGTTTCAAGAAGTTCAGGTCTTACAGATCCCCCGGGAAGACAACGTCAAAGCAGATGAGTTGGCCAGGCTAGCCAGTGCTATTCATCCAGGACTCTTCCCTCGGCCTTCATCTCAAATTATGCTGGTGACCAGGCCGAATGGGAGGTAGGAGGGGAGGTACCTGAGGACTGGAGGACTCCATTCATAGCCTACCTGAAGGAGGGGACTCTCCCAATGAGCCCGGAGCAAGCCAGAATATTCAAGATAAGAGCGGCCAGGTTCACTCTGATAGGAGACACTTTGTACAAGCGAGGTTTCACCCAGCCATTACTCAGATGCTTGGGGCAAGAAGAAGCAGACTATGTGCTCAGAGAGGTGCATTTCGGGTGTTGCGGAAACCATTCAGGAGGTCGGTCCATGGCTCGGAAAGCCTTGCTTGCTGGTTACTTTTGGCCTACACTCCAGAAAGACGCCGAGAAGCTGGCCCTTTCTTGCCTGTCTTGTCAGAAATACCAGAATTTATCACACCGGCCAGTCGAGATGCTGAGAACGTCCACCATGTCCTGTCCCTTTGATCAGTGGGGCATGGATATAGTGGGACCATTTCCCCGAGCAGCAGCTCAGAAGAAATTCTTGTTGGTGGCAGTAGACTACTTCTCCAAGTGGATTGAAGCAGAGGCCTTGGCTCGGATTACTGAGCAGGCAGTGAAGAAGTTCCTATGGCAGAATATTATCTGTCGATATGGCATACCTTACAAGTTGGTGTCAGACAATGGTCGGTAGTTTCAGAGTCGAATAATAAGGGAGTGGTGTAAAAGTTTCGGTATCAAGCAGCCTTCACTTCAGTGGCTTATCCACAAAGTAATGCTCAAGCTGAAGTTGCTAACAGAGAGATTTTGAAAGGACTCCGAGTCAAATTGGACCAGGTTGGCGGATCCTGGGTGGACGAACTGCCCGGTATCCTATGGGCTCTTTGGACTACTCCCAAAGAAGGGTCCGGATTCACCCCTTTCCAGCTGGTATACGGTAGTGAAGCTGTGGTCCCCATGGAGGTCGGCTGTGAGTCTGACAGAAGACATCTATACGGAGAGGACAATGCCGAGAAGAGAAGAGCGGAGCTAGATCTGATTGAGGAGGTCCGAGCCAAGGCTGTGGTTCGCATGCCCGCGTACCAACAAAGGATGCGACGCCGATACAATCAAGGAGTCATCCCCCGAAGCTTTCAGGTGGGGGATAGGGTCTGGAAAAGAGTTAAGCCGGTAGGGGAAGTGGGCAAGCTAGAGCCTCAATGGAGTGACCCCTTCTTGGTTGTCAAGGCGGTGGGGTCGGGAGCTTACTATCTGCAAGATGCTCAAGGAAAGCAATTGGGGAGACCTTGGAGTGCTGTACACTTAAGAATGTATCGCGAGGAGAGTTGAGTGGATCAATCCTTGTACTTGTATTCATAGAAAACATGATAAGAGAACTCGGGACATGTGAAAGAATGGTTAAGGCAAGTTATAAGTGAGCTTGCTCTCACGCACCCATCGAATCTGGCGCCGATCGGGCGTGGCGTCCCACGTTCGGTCGGGCCCGGTCGGGCGTGGCGGTCCACGCCCGGCCAGGGTAAGTCGGGCGGTGTCCAGACTCTTGCTAAGGCGAGTTATAAGTGAGCTTGCTCTCACGCACCCATCGGACCCGACGTCGATCCGGCGTGGCGTCCCACGTTCGGTTGGGCCCTGTCGGGCGTGGCGGTCCACGCTTGGCCAGGGTAAGTCGGGCGGTGTCCAGACTCTTGCTAAGGCGAGTTATAAGTGAGCTTGCTCTCACGCACTCACCGGACCCTGCGCCGATCGGGCGTGGCATCCCACGTTCAGTCGGGCCCGGTCGGGCGTGGCGGTGCACGCTCGGCCAGGGTAAGTTGGACGGTGTCCAGACTCTTGCTAAGACGAGTTATAAGTGAGTTTGCTCTCACGCACCCACCGGACTCGGCGCCGGTCGGGCGTGGCGTCCCACGCTCGGTCGGGCCCGGTCGGGCGTGGCGGTCCACGCTCGGCCAGGGTAAGTCGGACGGTGTACAGACTCTTGCTAAGGCGAGTTATAAGTGAGCTTGCTCTGACGCACCCACCGGACTCGGCGCCGATCGGGCGTGGCGTCCCACATTCGGTCGGGCCCGGTCGGGCGTGGCGGTCCACGCTCGGTCAGGGTAAGTCGAACGGTGTCCAGACTCATGCTCAGGGGAAATATGAAAGGAAATCCTGCCACAATAGCCATTGCCAGGGCGTGGCTTTCCACGTTCTGAAAAACAAAAGGAATAGTAGGTCGGCCTATCAAGGTCGAACTGGTCAATCGAGAGCTAATAAGTTAACTCGACTCCGTCGGGAAGGTTAACTCATTGAAAACGAGTCAGGGTGTCGACCCGACCGAGCATCATAGCCGAGTCAAGGCGCTGACCCGACCGAGCATCATAGCCGAGTCAAGGCGCTGACCCGACCGAGCATCATAGCCGAGTCAAGGCGCTGACCCGACCGAGCATCAAAGCCGAGTCAGGGTGCCGACCCGACCGAGCCTCATAGCCGAGTCAAGGCGCTGACCCGATCGAGCATCATAGCCGAGTCAGGGCGCCGACCCGACCGAGCATCATAGCCGAGTCAGGGCGCCGACCCGACCGAGCATCATAGCCGAGTCAGGGCGCCAACCCGACCGAGTCTCATAGCCGAGTCAAGGCGCTTACCTGACCGAGCATCATAGCCGAGTCAGGGCGCCGACCCGACCGAGCCTCATAGCCGAGTCAAGGCGCTGACCCAACCGAGCATCATAGCTAAGTCAGGGTGCTGACCCGACCGAGCATCATGGCCAAGTCAGGGTGCCTACCCGACCGAGCATCACAGCCGAGTCGGGGCACCAACCCGACCTAGCCGCATAATCAAGTCAGGGTACTGACAGGAATGAGCGACTGGTAGCGCGAACGTCTCGAGCATCGGACACTTAGCAGAATTTTTTGATACGTGGCTCAGATGTCAATCTTCATAGAGTAAGTCGAATGCGCCGAGCGAACAATACTTAATGACAAATTCATGCATCATAAACAAAGGGGCACAGTACCGACACGAGAAGGGTGGAAGTTTAAAAAGTCAAGCTAATCAAGATAAAGCTAGTGGTCAGCACAAAATTGGACCCTGAGGGCTGAGTGAGACGATTGCAAAAATTGTAAGGCCTTATGGCCAATTCATAACAAAATAAGTCAGGATTGAAATTTGATTTAAGTGAACGGGGGGAAGGCATCTTCAGGAATTGAGGCTTCGATCCGCGTTGGTTTCACCGCATTGGGCGGGAGGTCTGCAGGAAGGTGGCCGGCCTCGGTCAGCTGTTGAATGACGCCCCTCACGGGCATACAGAATCATGCCACTGGTGCGCTCTGCCACCTGGTCGAGGAATGGATCCGATTTAATGTATGCCAAACGGGCTGCCTCAATCCGAGCTGACTCGCCCAACTGGTAGTCCTCGAACACCTTCTTCGGCCGGGCTATTTCCGAGTCTTTGCTCTGGAGGGTGGTGTCCCGAGTCGCCAGCTGAGTTTCTAGAGCCTGGAAGGTCTCCTGCAGGTTAGCCAACTCGATTTCCTTGTTCTTCAAGGATAATTGAGTCTGATTGTGAGCTACAGCGGACTCCTTCAGCTGCCTCCGAAGACCTGTCGCCTCAGCGGCTTTCTTGTCTGAGTCAGAACGAGTCCAGGCATTATGAGTCTCCAAAACCTTCTTTTCGCCCTCCAATATCCCCACTCGGTGGGATAGTCGTTCCACTTCTAATGCGGCTTGGGCCATAGCCTGTTGCTCTTCTTTCGAGCGGGCTTCTGAATCCGATAACTGCAGCCTCAAGGCAGTTATCTCCGAGCGTAACTGGTCCCGACCTTCGTCACCCAGGGGAACGTCGTAATGGGCTAACTTGTCTTCTAACTCATTTACTTTCCACTCGGCCGCTCGACGTTCTCTGATTTTGACGACTAACGCCCGGCTGACTGCTTGGCTCGCCGCCCAATGCTGCAAGTTGACGTTCGTATCACAGGGGTTAACATGAGTAGCCAGGCAAAAGAAGGGTATACCTGGGTGGCGTCCAGAAAGAAGCTGTCGGCCACGCCCATGGGGTTCGTCACGGAGGCCACCGACTGACCCAGGTCCCAGCTGGAGACCAGTTGGCCATGCAAGTTGAGGGGCTGGGGCTGAACTATCTGGGTCGGCGCCGTAGCCGAAGGGACTCGGATATCCAGCATAGACCGCGGGGGCAAACGCATCGACAGAAGAGCTTCCACAACGTCAACATTTGGAGCACCCGGATGGAGCACTCGGGCATTACCCGAGGTTGAAGCTCCCGACCGGGATATGGTTAAGGAGGGTACTAAGGTTCCCGAGCGAGGTGTAGTCGGGTTCTGACCCCGAGTGCCGGGTCTGGAGGAACCTGGACGTCTGTCGGCGCCTGAGTGCGGGGCACGGCTGGGGCAGGATCATGGGCCGGAGTGGAGATAGGGGACGTGCCCGGGGAAATGACCAGACGGCGGCGTTTTCGGACCAAACTCTCATAGGCCGGCTGCTCCAACTCCTCCTCCTCCGTCGGCCCCGTTGACCCCCCATCCACAGCTTGAGGAGTCTCATCTGAGCCCCCAGCCGGAATATCTCCCCTCGAACCATCGCCCCCGGCTACAAGTCGTTCAGGAGCGGGCGTAGCGCTTGTCGGGGGTATGGCTCGCTCGGCTGCCAGCTTAGCGACCAGGGCTCCCATGGCAGCTTCCTCCCGTGCCACCACGTCGCCAACCCGCGCTCTATACATGGTTTCAGCTGCAATAAGGAGAAAGTTTTAGTTAGCATTAACCGGTCGGTGAACCAACTAGAGACTCACCGAGGGTGTCGGGCAGCTCCGCTGGGATCTGGCTCAGCTGGAAGAGATACAACATGCCTTCGATCAGCAGCTTGCCTGCATGGTATCGGGTCCCACCCAGCTGTGAAAAGGCCAGTTGATAACCCGGGTCCGAGCGAAGGATTTTGGGCAATAAAGGTGGGTTACGAAGGTCCTCTACCCATTCAATGGGCCAGCTTGGGACAGGGGTTGTCTGGATATAGAAAAAGTGGGATTTCCAACCTTTGTTGGATGAAGGAACTTTCTCCAAGAAGGCTGAGTTGATGCGGGCTTGGAAATAAAAATTCCCGGGCTCCTGCTTCTTAAGATAGTAGAAGTAATTAAACGCACGGGGTGTGAGAGGAATTCCATGAACTGTGAAAACGATCACCGTACCACATAGGATCCTAATCGAATTCGGAGCTAGTTGGGATAAGGACACCTGGAAGTACTCACAGACCTCACGAAAGAATGGATGAAGTGGGAAGCGTAGACTAGCCTGCAATTGGTCCGAGAAAACTGTAAAGTAATTTAACGGGGGAGTATGCGGCCGACCTCGACGGTCGGGGAGAGCCATGAGATGGTTTTCGGGAATCTGGTAGTCCAAGCGTAGGGTTTCTAAATGCCCTAGGGTTATCGAGGAGCGGGTCGTTAGGTACCACGACTCAGGTGGGGCGGAGGACTCGGCCATTAAGACAAGGTCGGGAAATACAAAACAAAGACTCGGCAAGGAGAAGGAGTACCTAGGGATGTGTTTCACCGGAAACACTGTTCGCCGGAGTTGGGGAGGTCGGACGGTGGAGGTCGGACGAAAACTTGAGCAAAAACAGAGGTTAGGGTGAAAAGGGGTAAAATGAAGGGTTGGGCCTATTTATACTGTGGGTGAAACAAGGGTGACCGTCCGATGGAGAAGGGAGAAATGGCGGGTCTGCAGCCCCACCGTCGGATCCCTGTCATTCCCTATGCCACAAAGCCTCATCCTTAAGCCATGCCGATGACGCCTCGTTGCCAGGAGCTGCCATTCGGGAGACAACCCGTAGGCTAGCATTAATGGAGATTTGATGGGGAATCCAGCATTTAATGAGGGTGATTAGCAGCGTGATGGGACTTGGGGAGAGATAAGGAGGGAGTCAGGTCGACCGGGCCAGGAGCCTAGTCAGTCGGGCCGGGTGCCTCCTTCGACTAGACTTGAAGGGGAGGCTTGTGATCCGGGTGGAGCGTTTTTGAAAGGGTTAGGGGCCTGGTCGAGTCCGGTCTAGGGCGGCCCAGATCAAGGAAGACCCCTCTGAGATGCTTGATGGTCGAGGTCGGCCAATCGAGGTCCGTCGTCCGGGGTCGGCCACTCAGGTTGGTCACTCGGGTCAGTCGTCAAGGGTCGGCCGCCCGAGGTCGGCCGATCGAGGCTCGACACCCGAGGTCGGCCAATCGAGATCAGTCACTAGAGGTCGGCTGCCCGAGGTCGACTCAGCTGAGGTCGGCCATTCGGGGTCAGTCGCCCGAGGTCAACTCATCCAGGGTCGGCCACTTGGGGTCAGCCGCTCGAGGTCAACTCACCCGAGGTAGGCTAATCGAGATCAGTCACTAGAGGTCGACTCGTCCGAGGTCGGCCACTAGGGGTCCTCCGCTCGAGGTCAAGATATCCGAGGTCGGCCACTCGGGATCGACTGCCCGAGGTCTACCGGTCCCGAGCGCCTTGAACTCGTCCCTGATGTAGAGGCTCAGGGTCCGAACTTATCCGACCGACCCCGACCACGGGTCAAGGCTCTCACGCTAAGCAGTTAGGGGGCCTCCTTCGCAGTAATAATGTATCAAACTTCTAACATAATCATCACCTGACACAACCGCCAGCATTAATGAGGTTCAGGGGAGATAGCTTAGACAGGCTATCAGACGACTGTGGCAGTCTCACAAAATCAGTAAAGCTGCTACATGCTCAGTCTGCCAACTGACCATTCCTTAATGAGACATGACAGCTCTGACAAGGCAGAGAGCTTCCCCTCCCCTATATAAACCCCCCTTGGGCCTCCACAGAGAGGCTTGCTGCCATTTTGCAACCACACCATCATTTTGTGAGTCCCGTTTTGGTTCGAGCCGAGCCGAGTGATTTGAGCCTGATCCCCATCAAGCCCGAGTTCGACCCCCCCAAGTTACAACCGACCGGGTCATCTTGGTCAGACCGAGTCATCCGAGTGAGAACCGGTCTTCGCTTCTCGACAGGATCACCAAGCAAGAGGGTTGAGATGGGGGGTCAGATCATCCTCGTCTATCTGCATCTGCTCCCATGCCGCTCTGTACAGGATTTTCACGGAACTCCCTGTGTCTACGAAGATGCGCTTTATCTCATAATTAGTGATGCGAGCCACGATCACTATGGCGTCCTCGTGGGGAGCTTCCACTTCTTCAAGGTCGGATGACCCAAATGAGATAGTCGGGCCCACCACCTGGCTTCGGCTTGCACCGATAGAGTAGTTTTCCAGCCTCCGGGTGTACGACTTCCGAACTCGGTTATATATATTTGTCTTTTCATAAAAAAAATATTAAAGTGAATTTAAAGAACTTATTGTATTAAAGGACTAAATCTAAAAGCGATCAATAATGCACATGTGAGAGCAAATTAAGACGCCCGCAAAGATGACGTGGCAGGATAGGCAGGAGGACATGCTATGTGGGCACGGCCCGGGCCTACAATCAGGTGCCTATATTAACGAATCAACCCTATTCTCCGTATTACCAACCATTATTCTCCGCTTCACTAGGGTTCGTAGAGATGTCTTCGCCTTCCCATCTGTTGCTAACCCTAGGCCTCCTCACGAAACGCGACAATGATATCAAGCTTCCGCGATCTACCCACGTGTAGAACAATACGCCGGCGCCCATCCAAATAACTGCCGAGCAGATTCTGCGGGAGCTCTGGGAGAGGCAGGAGCTTGAGATCCGCCCGCCGAAGCAGAAAATCACCGACTCCGGGGAGCTTTCTGACTACCGGCTCTAAAAGAGGAAAGAATTTGAGGATATCATCCGGCGCGCTCGTCGGAACACCGGTACCTGGGTTTGTTACCTCAAGGAGGTGGATACCAAGTAAAATCGAGGTATTAGTATTGCTCAAGTCTTCCACCGTAACAAATTTTCATCGAGCAAAGATCGAGGCTAAACACCCCCCTCTAGCTCACCTTTCGGTCCTAACAGATTTTCTCCTCAAAAATGGTCATCGGACCTAGGGCGTTAAACGAACTGAGCGTTCGTGAATAAGCTTGGTATTCAGCTTGGTAAGAGCTTGTTTATGCTCATTAAATAAATAAGCTTGAATAACTCGTTAAACTAAATGAACAAACTTTAAGATATATGTGTTCTGCTCGTTAACGTTCATGAACAACGTTCATGTATAATATTTGTAAACAATGTTCGTAAATCATATTTATTAATAAAACTCTTATCATTATGCTAAATAAACAAAAAAATTAAATTAAACAAACAAGTTTGAATTATCAAATTCAATAACTAATCAAATATGTAAAAATTTTAAACAATCAAACAAATTTAATTTGGGAGTTCGATAACATCTAAAGGAACCAAGCTTAAGACAAGCTTGATTTAAAAGCTCGATAACATCTAAACGAATAAAGTTCAATTCAAGCTCATCAAAAATAATGTAAAATACGGCAAATTAAAAATCTAGTAAAATGAATTTTTGGAAAAATATATTGAAAGTTTTAGGGTTATCGTGAATGTAAATAATTTAACCCTAAATCTTATTTGAGAGTAGATTATAATAAATGGGAGGGTTAAATGTTAAAACCTTTACCCTAAGGGTAGAGTGGGAAATTGAGTAAAAGGTAGGGGCTTTTGTGCAAAAAGGGACCCCTCTTTATTAATCTCTCGGCGTGCCCTAGCTTCTCCCGACCTCTCTCCCTCGCGCCGACTCCCCTCCCCTCGCGTACCCTAGCCGCAGGCAGCCGCCCGCTCCTTCTTCCTCTTCCACTCTTCTTCGTCCACAATCTGTGCCCCCAACGTCGCATCTTCCCTAGCGTAGCCACCCTTGAGCGATCACCTCCCTGTTCTCCTCCGATCGCGTGGAGTTTGACTCATCTTCCTCTCCTCCACGTTCCCTGCGATTGAGATCGAGGGTTGCCGACCTTGTTGGACCTTTACTGCTCTTCTTCACGGGAAGACGAGGGATCCCTAGAGACAGAGTTCGTTGAGGGCCTATCTCTGGCCATTTGGAAACCTCTTGGCAGTGGAGCGTCAGGGTTGGGGCTGACTCAAGGCGAATTCCCAATCAATTCAGATCAGGTAAGGATGGATTGCCTAAGTAGTAGTTCGGGGCATTTTTCTGGTAGATTTGGTAGGGATATGTGGAGTTGTGATTTAAGTTTTGAATGGAATCGTAAAATTTGGGTTTTCATTCAATTTGGTTGGTAGATAACAATTAGTGTTTCTATTATCTATTTCCAGCCAAGGACAAATATTGATCCTCTTCTTCAGTGTGAGCGCCGTGACTTCATCTCCCTGACCTTGGTATTGACATCTGCGGAATTCCTTCTCCCAGTTACTCAGGAGGCCTGCTGTGCCAGGGATCAACTAGGAGAAGAGTCGGTTAATTCAATATTAATCTTGGATGTGTGTTCTATTAATGGAGCTAGGGTTTCTTCTGGGACTAAATTGTCTGATGGAGATCTTGCCGTGAGCTTCAGTTGGAGATGAAACCTTTTGTCTTGGATAGCTTGAGGAGTGAACTGGTTTAGCTCTTTTCTTTAGGTCTTATGATGATTTATGGTGTGATATCTTGAGTGGGAGTTGAAACATTTGGCAGCACCTTGATTTGCACTTGCCGTGAGCTTTTGGGAGAGCTATTGATTTAAACTATGGGTTAGGTTTAATTTAAAATTTAAGCCTAATAAGTCAACTTGATAAATCCAGGTTCCAAAGAGCTAATTGGAATCCAATCAGGGTAATTTGGGATAATCATCTAATTAAGGTTAATTAGTTGAAATTATGATAATTAGAACTATCCTAATTAATTGAGACAGTTTGTTTAGCTATAAACTATATATTATAATAGCAAAACATTATGTTTTTGATACAGGGCTTTGATTGGATTTAGCATTTTGCTGATTACCAGACGGGTGGTTCTTTCTGATACGAGTGACTTACGATTGAGGCGGGTACCCTTTGACTTATCTTTTAGATATTGTCATATTGTTATGCATGGTTTGTAATAGATAATAGTAAGATTGTATGCTGTATCTGCCTTAGTATACCTGCATTTGATATATGTTGCTTATCCTTGAGGTTATCTCCCGTTTAGTTCATACATTCTCAATAGTTGCCATGTACAGATATATACATATATGTGCATAGATGTAGAGATATGTTCCCTCTTGCATTTTGACATGGATAAATCACTGGTACATTTTTCAGTATACCTGGTAGGTTGCTTGTATTCCATAATATATGATTCAGACCTATACCTAGCACACAGAGGTGTTAGTTGAGGACTTGGTGGGTGTATATGTGTTTGGGTCATGCACCATCTTTGCATTATTGCATGTTGACGATCATCGGCTCCTATGTAGTCTGAGCCCATCGTCAGTTACATGAGGCTATGCACACACATCCATTCAGGGGTAGTGGCTACTATAGGGTGTGTGCGTTTGCCCTGTATTGCTCCGTTCGACCACGATTTGGAGGGTGGTTCCGGGCGTGGTAGCAGCTAGGGATCCCTTCTCGTCCTGAGACACGAGAAGATGAGAGCTAGACTCCCCCAT
Source organism: Boesenbergia rotunda (assembly GCA_024364735.1). Lineage (NCBI taxonomy): Eukaryota > Viridiplantae > Streptophyta > Magnoliopsida > Zingiberales > Zingiberaceae > Boesenbergia > Boesenbergia rotunda. The sequence continues at coordinate 1,974 of JAGFNQ010000379.1, read as the reverse complement.
TGCTTGGGGTAGGAGAGTGATCTCTGCCAGCATCCTGTCCACTCGGTCACTCAGGAACAGTGATAGCAGGGTCCGTACAGTTGTCGTAGCTCTATCCTTTCGGACGTTCATTTATGACAGGTGGACGATGATCTGATTGGTGCCAGGGTTGACGCATATCATTGCACCATGTGCATATTTTGCATCGTGCATTGTTTGCTGCATTTGATTTCTGCACTTGATTGACATGTATATACTGGATACCTGTTTATCTTGGATTATATGTTATACTTGTTCTATAAAGATTTATTTCACCCTCTGCAGGATAGATGGATTCGGATATGTACCTTTATTCAGTATCTTTAGTGTATACCCTTGTCTATGATTCATATGAGACTGTATTAGCGTGGACTTTTATTGCTATTATAACATACTATGCATATCTGCTGGGTATTCACTGAGTTTATGGACTCACATCATTGCCATATTTTTTTATTTCAGGTTGATATCTGTCAGGAGGGTCCGAGTTGCCAGTCCCATGCTTGCTACTACACCTGCTTTGGTTTTATGAGTTACTTTCTGTTTTGGACCATGTTATGTTTTATTTCGTTAAATTAGATTATCGTGGACTTGTAGTTTGTGGTTAGTTTTATGGGATTGTACTTTTGAGCCTTATGTTAGATTGTGTGTGGTTTTTGCTGCGTTCCTGCCCCCTGACAGCTCAGGTAAGTTCGGATTTTGGTTTTATTTGCATATTTCCATATATATTGTTATTCTGTTTGGAGTAGAGGCCTGTGGCCCATATAAACTGCGTAGTATTGTTATACTTGTGTTATGTATGTGTAAATTATCCGTCGGACAGGGGAGATGTTGTCCGATTTTCTATTGGATCAGCGACTCCTAGGTCTCTGGGCGTGATAAATAAACTAAGCCAAGTTTGAATAATCATTTCAAAAGCTTAGTTTATTTTAGGCTCGATTACCTTTTCAATCAAGCTTGAACATCTTAAAACTTAACTTGGCTTGGCTTGTTTACAACCCTAGTCGGACTGACTATGTCTGGCCGTGATAGCGAACATTTTAGCACATTTTTTTTACCCTTATACTGAAGATTTTCTACCTTCTCATATGCTTATATTGTATTTATATCATATTTTATGAGTAGAATTTAATTTTAGATTTAATTATAAATTTCTTATAATTCGGATGTTATTTCATATATTTTGAATTTGATTTTATAGAAAATCTAAAGATTCATGGATTAAGGTCGAGTCGCATCGAATTTGATTTATTTGGGTGTCAAATGAAGGAGATAAAGCAGAATCAATCTGGACCGTTGATCTAGATCTAGAGATATCTTGTTCCTTCACTCAGATCTAATCATCCAACCCTCCATCAAGATCTCGAGCAATCCGACCATTGATCGGAATCAAGTATCCAAGGGGTTCATCCAATTCAATTTGGATTCAAGAGAAGAAAGGGCCCAAATTGAAGTCCACAAAGCAAGGAGCTCAATCCCAAATGCCCAATTCATTAACCCAATCTTAAACCTAATTTCAAACCCAATCTGACCATCGATTTTGATCAAGACATTCAAGGGTTGAGAGAGCATCCAAGCATAAGAAGATCGTGATCGTTGGTTTAATTTAGTCATCCAATTGTTGTAAATGATCTATGAACAAGAGAACAACCGAGCTCTTCATGCGGATCTACAATCCAGACCCTTCATTATGATTTGAACCATTGATAATTATTAACAAAAAAAGAACGGATCAGATTAAAGATTAAAAATCATAGATCACATTGCTCACGTAGATCTCCTTCGACACTTAAATCAAACGGTTAGATCTATTCCTCAATCAAATGGACGGCTCAGATCTTCATCACATCAAATGGAACGCTAGGATCAAAAGCTTACTTCCTCTCTTCTCTTCACTCGCACACAAAGAAAACCTATCGCTACAATAGCCGAGCACAACCCTGGCGCCTCTTCCCA